>CM071603.1:24924610-24968571 GCA_036365135.1 Miichthys miiuy
TATTGTTCAGATTTGTGTTCACTGGCTCTTCTGTTTTCAATGTGGAGGCAGTGGCCTTTGAAATCGTAGGAATGGCTGAAGTAGCTGTGGGAGCTCTTGTAGTTTCCATGTGAGCATTTTCTTCCACGCTGTGGGTTGGCTTGGCCTCCTGTGGAGCATCGAATTTGTTACTGTCCACTGAATCTTTTCCATCGCTCTCAAAGTCATCCGACAGGTCTTCGTGGAAGTTGATAAAGTTATAGTCATAATAAAAATCATCAACTTCGACACTGTTCTCCGGGGAGCTGTTAATATTTTCAATGTTGTTGTGGTAGTGGAAATCTCCCTCCACAATGTCATTGAGGTCGTGATGATTTCTTGGCTGGGCTCTGGTGGTGCTGTATTTGGGAGGAGGTTTGACTTCAGGTATGGAGTTAATTTCATTGAGCACTTCTTTACTCGACCAGCCACTTCCAGACCAGTCGATACCAAAGTTATCCACGACCTGTGGACAGTCCTGATTGTGGCAGGCAGCAACAGCAACAGGCTTCTTTTGGGGGTCACAGTCAATACCTGTGTTTCTCGAACACGTTACGTTGCGGCGACGCGCTCCACTTCCACAAGTGACTGAACACTGCATGGAGGAAAAGACGCAACAGATTATAAGTAGTCCAAACTTTTAAAATTTCTTTCAAAGCAACTTCATGTAACTCTCTCAAATCATTTTGTCGCTACACTGACTAAACCTGTTTCTGCACTGTGTAACTCTCCGGTTTGGGAGTTATGCCATTACAGCACTAACCACCACACACCACAAACTATTTCACAGATTTTGGTGAAACTAGGTCATATTATATGGAGAAAATGTTTTCTGGTTTTCCGCTGATGTCCTCCGGCTGCTCCCTATCAGCTCTCTGTGATTTACAGAGTTCCCTGATGGACAGTAAAGTAAGCTGCTGTAAACTGTAGCTGTTAGCCAAGCTGCCAGGACTGTGAGCTCAGAGGACTGGGGGGAGTGTTAGTGTTTGGACCACAGCTGTTTTGAACTACCAGGAAGAGCAGGTTTGTTTGGCTGCTAGCAAAGTCTCCACTTGCTAAGTTTTGATCAGAAGTAATATAATCATAACAAATACACAGCTTTCCATATTTTCAACAGTGGTATAGCACTCTTAAACTGAGGGCTCTAAACAGAAAAAAATATCACTTCTTACATAATATTGCTTTAAAATTCAGGTCAGGACATAAATATAATATTAAGTACATTTTTAATAAGTTACCAAAATCTAATTGTGATTCTGCTAGCCCAGGCTATCTTTAGTTATCCCAACATGCAACACAGCAGCACCCTGACTCTGTTTGACCTGAATGGAATGGAGCCTTAATTAATCCAATTAAGATCACCCGTTGACCCTCATTTATCTTCCTTTAATGTAAAAATGGCTGCTGTGAAAAGGTCTATTAGCACTACAGGCAAAGAGCAGCAGAGAATGACAGGAATGCCATAAGGTTAAGCAGATAGTTGGTGATAAATTAAAGTACTGGACAAAGGGGGACATGAATTTGTAGACAATCATTTCACAGAAATGTCAATCTGCTGGTGGCACTAGAAAGCAACAGTCAAGTAGTCTTCATCCTCTTTATACCACGAATGCCTGTAAAATTTCTTGGCAGCCCATCTGACAGTTATTGAGATATTTCACTTTAGACCCAAGTGGTGAAGTGAGCGATTGACAGACTGACACTATCCTCCCTAAAGATATGCCTCAAGCACACCTTATATAATGAGGTACAAAAATCTTGTGGGAGAAAGGTGATGTCGAGTCAGGAGTTCAAACCAGAATTAACTTTTCTTCTTTTATAAACTCTTAACCTTAACCCCTAACCTTAAAGGTCATTAATTTATTACAGAGCAAGTTGTGTCTAGGTATGTGTGAGAAACACATATGGATATAATAAAAAATGAGGTAATATGCTGGCTCTGTCCGTGTACATCACTAAACCCTCTAGTTTTTGTATTCTGAAAGAATAGACAGGGAAGTGAAAAAGTGACACATTGTGCCAAAACGTCTGTAAGAATTAGATGAAAGGAGCTACAATTTCTCTGCTATTGCTCCATAATTTAACATCATCATTCACAAAAAGAGCTTTTAAGAAAATATGAAAGTAGCTGTAACAATTTTTGTAAACATGAAGAACAATTTGCATTTTTATTTGAAACAGCACAATCCAGGACAAACCAGAACCTCTTATTCCAACCGAAACTCACCTTAGACCAGCCGCCAGCGGTCCAGTCAGCAGGGCAGGGGATGTGTGTGTTGCAGGAGGATAGTGACTCAGGTTTGGGTATGTGTTCACATTCACTGGACTGCAGGGCTTTCTGCTCCTCAACACTAACTGCCTGGATGCAGAGCACCGTCCTTTTAGTCTGGCCTGTGCTGCCACAGCTTGCTGAGCATTTCTGCCACTCTCCGACCCACCATCTATCCAAAACAGACCCAAAAGATGCAAATATTTCAAATTTAGTTGTCCATTTGTGATGGAGAATTACAGTACATACATTACAGCTGGGCAAATACAGATGACTCACACATATGAATTTAGATTGCTGTGCTATAATGGTCAAGAAAGAAGGACTTTATCGTTCCCCAGCAATATTAACTGATCTTAACCCCGTGCAAAGAGCTCAAAGAACACCAATGTTGTCCTTCCACCATTAATTAATACCCACAGAAAGAGTGGATGATGTCTCGAGCTTGGTGCATTTTGATCCATTTGCCGAAAAGGAAGTCCTATTCTGAGAGGAAATTCCATCTTTTTCCACGTGTAGTCAAGTTAACGAGGTGCAATAAAATGAGTGGGAGGAAAAAATGTCTGAAGAGTGGTGATTCGGCTGTGTCTGATATGAAGAGGTTATGCTTTCGAAATAACCGTAATTTCTCTTCCATTCCAGGAGAAAAAAAAAGAAATTAAGGGGTGGAGGTGTAGATGAGGCTTTTTCGGGGGAGAAAACAAGATTTTTTTTCTCTTCAAAATGTTCCCCATCTCCTCGAGAGCTAAAAGTAATGCTCAGTCAACAGCAGAATAGAAAGCAGCGCTTGCAGGCACCGAGACATGACTCAGAAAGATGGTTTGATAAACTGGAAGCACAGCAACAGTTTAAGTCATGTTTTCTAGCACACTCTGGTCCTACATATAATCTGAGAGCAATGTGCTACAGAGGCTACAATGATCAAATTTAATATTTTTAAAGATTTTTTGATTTCTGATTATCGCTTCACTACATGCTGGGTCTCTGCACATATTAGCACTGTAGTGAAAATCTCACTTATATAATATAAATTCTCATAAACCTTTAATATTTGTGCAATCCTGTTGGCTGAGGGGCTGAGGATAAATTTAAGTAGTTTAAGTTGCAGCTGTAGAGTTTTCTTCTGCCAAATGGTAAACCACTTTTGAAGATTAAACTTTTATATTTTATCCGCTGTAGGCTGTTTTAAGTTATGATAAAAAATAGTAGAATGGCACCTGGCCTTGCATGTGCAGGTATAATAATGTGTTTAACTTTCTGGCTTTGGCAGAAAGGTGAGCTGCTAAATTAGTCCTAAAGAATAAATATGTGTTTTGACTTTGTCAGACCAAAGAAGAAAGTGTTATTAACCACCCAGCCAAATTTGAATGATTAAAAATATCGACATGTTCATAAAATTAGGTGTCAAAATCAGGTAAAAATGAGCAGTGTTCTCAACTCCAGGACTGTCTGCTGAATGCGCTGAAGCCATGGCCACTTGTGGGAGCAGTCAAGCAGCCATTTTGAAGCGACTGCTCACTGGAAACGTGTCAGATGAGTTCAGACTAACTTTGAAACACTCTGAGCGAGATGAATTAATCTCTATCTCTCTGCTAGGGGTGCAGGGGTTTGCTCAGGGTGACCTCAGCGTGTCATCAAGCCACCCTTTAGGACCGCCTTGACTGTTTTAACCTCCAACTCCACATTTCAGTAATATATCGTTCAAAGTCTTCACATGTTTTCAGCAACTATTTTTTAACATATTTATGTTGCAATGTATTTTGAACAAAGTCTTTTCACAGACTTTAAGCACAAATTAAAAGAAAGTATTGAAAACCGTCATGACATGGACAGTTATTAAGAATGCAACAAGACTTAGATGACATGAAAACATGATTGTTTTGACATTATCATTTTGCAATTCTTGTGAATGCTGCTGGTGTCACTTTGTAAATGATGTCCGGAAGGTGAACTCACATGGCTGGACATGGATCCTTGTTACAGCTGGTTTGGTTATTGTCAGGTCGGGTTAAGGGGTCACAGAATTGCTCTTCCACTATCCCAGTTGTCTTTTCCACACAGTGAACAATCTGCTTCTGAACACCTGGAATACCAGCGAGAACAAGCGTATGACATACAACTAACAAGAACATCACAAATCCCTCCTTCTTATCTCAGCAAATATTAAGATTTCCGATTCACAATCAGACTAGCGAGACAAAAATACATTTTTGTGCCTACCGCATGGAGAAGTGTCACATACAGGCTTCAGACAGCATTACACAAAGCAGTACATAAAAGGACTTGTCTTTGACAGATTTATCTCCTCCTGTGATACTCGTCTCTATCATTACTCTCTCCCTCCTGAGGGGATTTCTACCCCATCAGAAAAGGAGGCACCTTTCACCTCTTGTGCTCTCTGCTCAGGGCGTGCTGAGGGCCACAGTGTGTGTCTGAAAGCTAATTTACACCTTCAAAGACAAGCCAGGTACCTTAGATTGAAAGCCAGATGGATACAGAAGGAGAAATAAAAAAAGTAAATAAGGGAGATAAAACACTGTGGGCCATGTAGATTACATGGCTCTTTTGGCTATATCCAACAGCCATTTGAAGAAATAATGTTCAGTGATCGCACACAGAGATATTTTGATCTAATGTGGATAAAACCCTCTTCATGGCAGATTGAAACAAAAAGCTGACAAATACACACATCAAGTCTTGATGTGCTGAGTTAATATGTGGGAAAGAAAGCAGATTTTCTAAGGAAATCACCCACTGGGACATTTTAGGAAGTCATCTTGGCCTGGGAAATAAGAATTTCACGTCACATTAGGAAAATAAGGGCAAAGGCATCTCCTTTACTTTACTTATTTCCTTTAACAGTAAATATGGATAATAAAGCCACAGATGAAGTGAAAATACATATTCTCCATGAGTTGCACTTCTACACTCATTTAAGTGTACGTGTTTAAGCAGGTGCTTTCCAGTATGCCAAATGCTTTCTTTAAACATATTTGCTAATTTATGCTAATTTTGTGCAGAAAGGCAAAGAAATGGAGGAAAAACACAACATTAAAGTTGAATGTTAAAGATGGGCGGTGGAGACCCAATGGCAAGGGCAACAAGGACTGCAGACTCTGCAACGTGTGAGGTGCAAAGTGAGGTGAACTTCAGATCACTTCTAAAACCTCACAAACAGTGCACATTATTTTTTTGTATTTTCTCGCTGTTTACTGCCAATTTATTGTCAGCTGAGCTGACTCTAGCTGGTAATCCTGATGAGAACGACACACGGTGACTGTGTTTATGTTATTTTCATAGAAATACTTCACCAACGAGAGACACATGACGGACTACATGGTAGCATTTTATGTAAAAATCTTCACATTCATGTCATGCAAATGGTTCGACACAGTCAACATCAAAGAATGCAGTCCAGTGTGTGATGCTGGTTACTAGCGAGGCTGTTGTCTTTGAAAACGTCTTTGAAAGCACAGTCTTGAATGCTTTTTCATGCATTGCAGGTTTCAGTGGTTTACTGTTCAGCCACATGTAACGTGCTTTCAAATTCCTATACTTGTCCAACAGTTTTCCTTTTATTCACACTGTACAGACTCTAATTGAAGGACTGCTGAAGGAATGTCCACTTGATAAATAGCTCAATACAAACAATATAGGCAGTCCAGATGAATTATGCATAGTGTCGACACTCAATAGTCGATAATATACGTCACATATTACGTGAGCAACTGCATTAAACTCCAGTCTTGTTAGAATTTACAGACACACGGACATGTACAGTAGAAAGGTATTTCCAAGTTACCAAGAGTGTGCTGTAATTCATTTCTTCTCTTCGTAGCCTTCAGTATATCTTGCAAGGTATTTTTTTTTTTTTCTATACTGTAGAAGCATAATGAGAAAAGAGCAATGGGAACGACCACATCCTGAGTACACTAAGGGGGGCTTTTATAGTAAGTCATAATGCATTTCAACAGTAAGGACTCATAGTCTGTTAAAAGTCCATGCAAACTTATCGTAGTGAAATACATATTGATGTATGCATAATGCATAACTTTCAGCATAACTTTACTTAACACATACAGTGAATATCTTACGACACTTCATGGACTATTACAGCAAGCGATAAGCCCTTACTACTAATAAGTCGTTTTTCAGTTAGTGTAAAATTAACCTAAAATAAACCTGATTTAAACAGCTGAATGTATTATCGGGCTAAACTTGATAATACATTCAGCTATACAATATTTAGCAATATATGGAGATTTCCATGAATTTCTGACATTAGTTGCACTTCCTGTCGGAATGTAGCACTGAGATCATAACTAGTCCTCATGTGTTTATTACTAGTGCAACATCACAGACTTTCCACCACTAGAGGAAAGCCTAAAGTTGTTTCTCTTACCTGTTCCACAGGTAACACTGCATTCAGTCCATGAACCATATTTCCAGAAGAAAACCGATGCAGGGATGTTGTTGTCCTCAAAGTCATTTTGATTTATTGTGTACTCGTACCGCACTCCTGGATTGGTCTCCTGGAAGAGAAGCTGCAACACACAAGACAGATTACCAATATATACCAGCACTTATTGACAGAATACTCCCAGGAACTAAGGTGTAATATAAATAAATATAAACACAACGCTTCTTTATTAGCTCCTATTTTAGGAGTTGAAGTAAAAGAACTTGCACAGAAATGTTTATTTCTTTCTAAGTTTGTTAAAATTTGTAAATTTTAGTGACTGTAACCCGAAGTCGTCCTTGGAAACAGTTTGAAAAAGTGCCAGCACTTTCAAAAAAATACTTGGCAGATGAGTGGATGAACCATCTGTTTATCGTCATCTATTACAGGCGAACATCAAACGGTCCGATCAGCAGAGCCAGTGGGTGAATCAAACTCTTGCCAAAGCCAGTTGGGAGAAGACTGAAAACATCATTTCCATTGAGAAAAGCCAGTGCCTCCAATCTTTGCTCTTCTTTCAATGAAGAAATACTCTCCATTCACTATGTATGTTAACCTCTTTAGGAGCCACCACTGATGTTTTGGAACAAATAGTTGCTTTTTGCTGCGTCACACCTATCGTCCCTCAGTGGCAGTAGTTCCTTATAGGACACTGACTGGTCCAAACTACAGTGGTGCATATCCTGGAGAAGCCTGGAAAGATGGACTATCGTGTGATCTTGTGATCTCATGAATCCAGCTGCCTCGCAAGGTTATCTGACAGGTGCTGCATACCAAGATGCTGACTGAACACCATGGCGATGACACAGGAGTGCCTTGGACTGGTCACGATAAAAGACCACTGTAAAATCCGTCAAGTTTTATCTTGAAAAGAAATTTATTAGACACTGAACTATGGCTGATTCACAATGTGCCATAGATACTTTTTCCCCAGGAGGACAAAGTCATGACCCAACATAAACTACCTCTGATTGGCTAGTAACTCATTGCTTTATTGGAATATCAGGATAAGCCTTTACCTTAACAGACAAAAGTGTTGCGTTTACATTCCTGTTGAAAGCAAATCACAAACTAAATATGTGATTCAAGCACATCGGAGGAATCATGAGGTTTAAAAAAGGGACAGCAACCTCGTGAGAGGGACGGGACCAAAATATGTTTTTGTGTTAACATCGTAAAGCGTTTCCTGCATCTAATTTTTCAGTGTAACTTGATCAAGGCAAACCATGAAAGAAACACTGGCACTCACTGTTTATTATGAATATATATGATTTCCTTCATGTTCGCAACACATTATACTCCAAACAGCTGAAGGTTTTGATGGTTTGATGTTGTGTATTCTGAATCCTTCTTCACACACTTCTCTGTTGTCACCACATGCGCTTTCATGTTGTCACGTTGACAAAAATTCACCTTGACTTCCTTCCACGGGGTGTTTCGGTACCGATTAGCATCACAAAGGGACAAAGTTAAGATGTTAATCCTACCTGAATCCACAGTGGTTCCATGGTGGGCCCAGGAGACGTCAGGTTCTCCAGCTGTCCCGTCCTCTCATAGGTGAATACTGTACCAGCTGCTTTGTACTCTCCATTCCACTGAATTGTCCAACCGCCATTCAGAAAATACTTATTGGGGTTGTCACTCCGTAGTGCCAAGAAATTCCCAGCTTCAGCTACCTCCTCAATGTGGATGTCCCAAGCTCCCTCTGGGATCAGTCCAATATCTACGTAGCCTAAAGGACATTTTATGTATGACAAAAACACAAGGTATCTTGATATGAAGTTCACAGTGGAGTGCTTTATGGCCGTATGGTTTTTGGGAGTGTGTTTAAAATTACATCCGTGTTTGTAGTCACTTTAACAAATGGTTTGGTTGGTTAACAGTGAGGTAACTGTAGATTAACCATTAAAGATATTTATTATTGTCATAGGTGAAATTTAACATAGCTTGTGCTGTAAATAATTGGTTGAATGGTGGTTAACATGTTGACTAAAATGACTACAAACTTCTTTCCTTTTCTATTTTTCAGTTTCTTTTCTGTGGATGTGGAATAAAAGCACAACATATAATCTTCACCTGCAAATCTTCCACTGCTTTTTCTGTTCCAAAATAAGTGAGAAACGTACCGAGCCCTTCACTCTCCTCAAACATTCTCCTCACAGTCGTGCAGGTGGAGCCGTTTCCATTACAAACCCCACAGCGATCCTCGACAGCGTTGGACTCGATCACGTAGTCACAGCCTACATTCTGTAACACACATGCAGCAGAATGAATACATGACAAAGGCAAAATTAACATTATGCATTTATCGTTTCCTTCTTGAGGAACTTAAAAAGCCTTTGAAAAGTACTCATTATAGTGTCCCCTTTCAGAATAATGTAATATATATCATTATTATATTATGATATACTGATGCTGATGATGTAAAGATGGGGCTAATTTCAGTTACCCTATACACTGCTCTGTAGCTTGTGAATTTGCAAAGACCAATATTTATTTATAGTTTTATGTAATCCTAACCCATAATAATACATCAGAATGTATTTAATGATTGATACCAGAGACAGTTTAGAAAGTGTCATTTCCTCTATCTGTGTCCCGCTCTCTTTTAGGAGACCAACAGCAGGACCTGAGAAGTGAACGTGAGCACAGATTACGAGCGATTCTTTTACCAAACAGTGACTGAAGGAAATATTGGACTCACATCTTCCATTATGACACTAAAATGGCTTTTTTCAGACAGACAAATTACAAAAATTAACTCTCAGCAACGACACACACTTGTGAGATCTGACAACACAGATCTTCTTTCTGTCTGCGCTGAATTGTCGGTCTGGTTTAACCAAAGATTTTCTGTATGAACTGAATAAAAACATGTGTCTCTGACAAACACAGTTTGCTTTCATTAATCCACGCTGCGTTAACAATGCTTGTTTGGAGATCAGGGACGAGGAGACCACGCCCAACTTAGGAGACAGGAAGTTGGTGCAGACTGTAATACATCATGTAAATCTGTAAAGTACCTAGTAAGTTGTCAAATAAATTTAGTGGTGTTAAAAGTACAATATTTGCTTCTGGAACGAAGTGAAGCAGAAGTATGCCGTAGTAGAACATGGTGAAGTACCTCAAAACTGTACTTTAGTACACAGTAAATGTAATAAAAATGATTGACTGGACTAAATCTGCACTATTATTGTTTTCTTAAACATTTTTCTTAGGCTTACATTTTCAAGCATAACCAACTGAGAAAGACAATGTTTATTTCTTTGGTCAAACTTCTTGATCGCATATCTTTGTTCGTTTTATGTATTTTTCTTTGGCCTATATTTTCAAGGATAACATTAAAATGTTCTTGCGACACTTCAAAACACAAAATGAGGCACGTAAGGTGTTCCTGACAAAAATGTCACAAAATGTCATGAAATCAGAGCCCAAAGTCTGCGATTGCTGTCCACTCAGTATCCAAACACTGTCTGTATCAGTGACTGGCATTTTGGCCCAGGGTGATAGGCAAGAGCAGAGAGATAACAGCCACAACATTTTTTTTTCTATCAACAAGCTCATTTTCATGCAGAATGTCAAATTTACAAGACTCGCCTGCAGAGTGAAGAAAAAAAAAAAGGGTCAACTAAATATACAGCATGACTAACAAAGCAGCAATGCAATGAAATGGAACAGAAATACAAGAAGAGAATAATCAATTTATCTTGTTTTGAAGTCAGGTGAAGAACGGGATCTGAAACTGTAGTCAATAAACAATGAAATATATACATTATTTATCTGAGAATACGTGGAATATTAGGTACAGCGTTGATACCTGACAGATGCCATTGATGCACATATTTCTGCTTTTGTTGCCTTCGTAGCACGGCGTCCCATCGATAACAGCATCCAGCATCTTTTCAGCAAAGTGTTCATTCACTGGACGGCAGTGCAGTTCACAAGGGCTGACTGAAAGAGTTTTAAGAAAGAGCCATAATAAAAAAAAAAATAAAAAAAAGATGCAAGGTTGTGATCACAATGAATACTCAAAAAGTCTGCCTTTTTCAGGCTGAATCAAATTTAAACCCCCTCACCTCTGCTGATGACTGTTTCCCACTTGTAGAACTTGCCCTTGTATGGCATCGCGTTGAAGTGACTACACTGGATGTCTCTGAAGGTGGGCACGTCATGAGGACACGGTGTGGTGTTGCAGGTCTTGTACCTCCGTCGTTCTCCCAGACAATACTTGCCTCTGTACTTAGGACTGTAGGATTGTCAAAGACGTTATTTCACTGCTGCTTACTGACATTTTGCAAAATGTACAGAGAAGTAAAGAGAAGATGTTTTAGATGTTTATTTGAGGCAACGTTTGAATATTTTTTTTATGTGTTGCTAATATAGAGAACAATACGGCACAATAATAAGAGACCATTCTAATTTTAAGCAACTATTCACGATTTTTTCAGGGTAATAGTGACAGACACAAACCAACATCAACTTTCCTGATGGACAGTAAAGTAAACTGCTGCAAACTATAGCTGCTGTTAGCTAATGACACTTCAGTTTGTTAGCCAGGCTGCCCGGACTGTGAGCTCAGAGCGCCGGGGGAGTGTTAGTGTTTGTGTCACTGGTGTTTTGGACAAGCAAAAAAAAGGAAGTTTTTCAGGCCCAGAGCATTAGGGAGATGCAGACAGGGAGCAGAGCATGTGTCATGCCCAATATGGACTTAATGGCAGAGATGAAAAAACCAAAGGTGACGTTGCCAGGAAAAGAAAAGGAGAGAGTGACTGAGCAAGAAGCCACCAGACAAGAGTGAATCTGGGACTGACTTTTAGTTAGTTTGGAGAGATTTGTGATATAAAAGGCTGAAAGAGAGACGCCGAGCTGGGCTTCTTGTAAGTAATATAGAATTAAAATCAGTTAATGCCGTAACATACATTTATTTTACTGTAATTAATGCATATCTAGCACAAATTGACATTTTTTGACAAACTACAAATGAAAATAAATATACAAGAAGCCTATAAAACATTTTGCAAATGTATACGCTGATTCTGTGGGATCTGTCTGTGATTTTCTTTTACTTTCTTTCAGCCACTTCCATAATAGCTTCTATGGCCTCTCACTGGCAAGTGAGAGAAAATGAAATATGTCAATTAAGTTAAGACCTGATGCTCTTTTCATTATCCATATATCCATAATGTATTTCCCAAAATAGGTTCAACTCTCCGTGTTCATACAAAGAGACCACATTACATTTTACACCTTCTTTCGTTCGTTCACAGCCTTTTGTTGTTGTTTTTGTCTGATGTCAAAGGGAACATTAATATGGGATAAAATTTAGATTCAGAGTCGGCCGTATTATGTGTGCTTTGCTCAGTTTATCAGCTCATAGCCTCATTCGTTTCAGATAAAACTTGATTTTTTTTTGGATGAAAAGTAAAACTTACACCGGGTTATCACAATCTCTGTGAGCACTCTGGACTCCGGCCCCACATGTCCTCGAACAGGCCGACCACTCGCTCCACGGTGCCCAGCCACCATTTACACTCTCTGGCTGATATCCAGCTGCCACACACTCTCCACCGAAACACCACTGGTTAAAAAAAACAAAAATTTAAAAAAACAAATTTTCATTATTAGATAAATAAACGTTACTTGACAGGAAATTTATGAGGATCTTGAAAGAGTCAGTCATGTCCAGGCTGGACTACTAGCCCGTGCTACTGTAACTCACTTTACCTATAGACATCACTCTCAGGCCATTTCCTGTCAGCAACTAATTAAAAATGCAGCAGATCTAATAAACAAGACCACATCACCCCCATTCTAGCATTTCTACACTGGCTTCCCATTCATTTCGGGATCAATTTGAAAATCCTCAATAAATCTCTCCACTGAACTGTTCCAAGAAAATAAAGGCTGGAGATATGGCGTTTCTGAGCGGCGCCTCAGTTCTGGAATAACCTCCCAGAGGGCTAAGACAGGCTAAGTCTGTTGATGCTTTTAAGACGTACCTTTAGCCCCAATTTTATTCTCTGGCTTTTATTATTTATTTATATATTCTGTCTGTCTTTGTGAAGCACTTTGGTGCAAACAAACTGTTTACTTTTAAAAGTGCTATATAAATAAAATGAACTAAAATCAAGGCAAAATTGTCCACACACTTTGCATGTACCATATTGTCTGCACTCCATCTATTATGATCCTACATATCTCTAAATATCACAACATGTATACCTTTTCTTTGCACTTTTCATGAGAGCCGAGAAGTTTAAATTCATTGTTTTACTTTGTTATTTTAATTGTAGTTGGGTTTTCCCCTGCACTGCAGCTCATCATTTTTAAAACCAGGGCTTCCTGCGGTGTTGCATAGTGAAAGCCCACCTCTGTCGACAAAATAAATCAGCTTTCAGGGGAACAAATTAAACACAACAGACGCCGACTATTTAATGATCATCACTTTTGTTCTTAGTCTGCAATTTGTTAAATTAATCCTGAGACGTGATGCATCGGATCAGGATACAGATGACGTGCTGTACGACCTCTGTAAACAATTTCCTTGGGGATACACAGAAATAACTAATTGCTTTGTCAAAAAAAAAAAAAAAAGGTTTACAACAATATTACTTCACTCAAATGTGTTTGAGGTTGCAGGGTTAAAGTAGTGACTCATTTCATTTTGACAGGGCCACGAGATAATTGGTGCCTTGCAGGATGAACATAAAGCGTGTGCTGTTGTAGTTTTGTGTACATCATCCTAACGTCACTATTATTATATTTCAGTATTATTCTTTGTAATTTTGTACACCAGCAAATGATGTGGGCTTTGTAGATAATTGGTGGACCTTCTGGAGAAAACCTGGCCCGAGCAGGGCGTTCATCCCACTCTAGATGGAGTGGCTGTCATATCATGAAATCTGAGTTTATTAGTGGATCTAAATCATGACGCTTGAGACCAAGAGGCAGAGCTACAGTCCTGCACACTTCTTTGAACTTTCATTAGATCCACTATCCACTCAAAACTCCACAGAGACTGTGTCTGCCCCCTGACTACTTAAATTATTTTCAAAATTAACCTTTGCGACCAGTTTCGCCCACCATGAGCTGTGTTCTGCTCGAGGTTTCTGACTCATAAAAGGAAGTTTTTTTCTTGCCATTGTCGCCAAATGCTTACTCGCGTTGGGAATTGTCTGGTTTCTGTAAATAATATAATAAAAAGCTTGATATGAAAAGTATCCTGAGATAACTTCTGCTATAATTTCGCAATATATAAATAAATCGGAGCTGAAAACTTTAATTAAACACTGCTTGGTTAATAATTGAATTATTTATCGTCCTTTCTTCACACTTTAAAATTGAGCAACATGAAAGCAACATATTTGCAGTGTGGGGGTGGTCAAAGTCTTGGTCTAGCCCTGTTTCCACATGTTGCTTTCTATGAGTCACATCCAACTTGCAAAAACAAATACTGCAAAACAGGAAATACTCCCATGAAGTAAAGACATTTCCCACCGATGGCATTCTCATCACAACCCACGTCTCTCATCTTTCATGCTCATGAAATGGAAGTCTCACCTTGTCCTCACCGCAGCTGGTCCCATCCACAGACCCGTCCAGCTTTGAGTGGCAGGTTGTTCCCACGGTGCACCACAGAGTGCTGCATACATTCTAGGAGAGCAGAGAGAGATTAATGTCTTACCTCCACAGCTCTGTTTGCATTCCGAACAAGGTGTTTGCATTCATTACGTCGTAGGTTGAATAATATACAAGCAGGGATGTGGCATGAAAATGTTGTTCTCCCACTCAAATACGTAAGCAAGCATGCTGTGTAACCTATTGTATAACTGAAAATAACAACACTGTTTAGTGCTCTCTAACTTTCATTTGTCTGATTTTACAGGCTTGTCCTCACAGGTTTACTTAGAGTGTTTGTTTGGCTAAATTTCCTGAATTCAGCACTTCCACTGCAGTTCGAGTACAAAAGGATGTCATTAATACTGATGGAAAAAACACCCCCACTGCCAAAGCCTAGTGTTTGCTTTTTGCGATAGTGTCATCTCTTCAGATCCTGCTGATCAGATAAGGATTACAGACGGGAGGTGTCCAGCAAGGATTGTTGACATCCCCGTCTCCCAGAAAACCATTACTGAATGTGAAATGATAGCCTTGGGACTGCGTGAACCATCTTTCATCCTAGTATCTAGTAACCATTAGTTTTATACACCATGTTCTACAGTACAGCAGCACTGCCTTTCAAAGACATGCATGTGTGGAAAATCTTTAAAGCAGCAGTTTTGACACGTTTGCTTTCTTACTGAGAGTTGAATGAGACGATACAGAAAAAAAAACACTCTGTATGCTGTAGATACAGCCAGAGGCCAATTAGCTTTGCTTTGACTGGAGAGAGCTCATTAATTAACACATTAGTGTAAAGGGAAACTGTTCAAGACAACAGCCTGGCCTCTATTTGCAAAAAAAAATGAATCAAAAGACCAGTAAGGAGATGTTTATTTCCTACAGTGGTAAAATGTGTGTGTCTGAGGACTGATAACACCAAAAGGTCAAATGTACTGTTTATAAAGGAGTTCCTGGCCGATTGGAGCGATAGTCTAGGCCCATTCTTGTTGCTGTTGCTTGACATTTGTGATGAATGTGTGGAGGACATTTTGTATTTATAACAGTAATCTGTGAGCAATATTTAGCTTCTCCTTGCAATAACCCGAAACTTCTGTCAGTGATAACATTAAGATTAGGTTTGGAAAGACACAGATACAGTATTGATTCTCAGTGTAGAAAAATAGGAGCGTCTCAGTGACTGAACATCACACTTGACAGGAATTTTGAAGACTGATGCCCCTAAAAAAAAAAAAAAAAAAAAAAAAATAGATCCACAGAGCTCACAACCCGGATCTGATTCCCTCAGAAACAAACAGATCAATAGAGAATCCCCAAACCGACCAAGCATCCACTGAGTCTCTACAGGTTCGACAAACTGTGGCCCTCAGTAGTCGAGTTGTAAAATGAAACCAGGGGGGATGGTGAAATTTTTCATTTATGTGACATATTTTCCCCCAGAAAATTTTGTATTTCTTAGATGCAATTTCCTGCATTCTAGTCAATTTTAGGGTGACTTGCTAGCTCGCTGGCTGGCCTCCGCCGGGCGCATTTCCTCCGCGGCGGTGCGCCGCGACTGGCTCTGGGTCGGCTTGGAAAGGCTCGGGGGCGAAGGTGGCTCACGGCTCCGGCCGCGAGCTTTACAGCGCCCTCCCGCCCGGACCTCGCCGCTTCCCGGGGCCATGGACTTAGAGCTCGCAGCGCCCTCTCCGGGGCTCACTCCCGGCGCGACTATCGAATTGCAACTTATTGCAACTTTTGTCCCTCGCTCACGGTAACCTACTATCACATAGGTAATAGGCTGATTATCATAAAGCCCCCCTAAATGTTGAATGGCACTTCTATTTCCAGTGTTAAATAGAAGTAATTTCCACATGCATTGATAAAATGCCACAAGGGATGGAAGAAGGGATGACCATTTTAGAAGAGGGATGATTTTGACCATTTTTTCCCCCAGGGGGGATGCCACCCCCCCCATCCCCCCTCAACTCGAGTACTGGTGGCCCTCCACAGTGCATACATTGACAAATCTTTAATACTGTATTGTTAGTGTGATGTCAATAGAGGCACTTGGATGGAAGTTTTAAGTTAAGTTGAAACTTTTTCATGTTATGTACACACATGAAATTATTCCTCCGCATTTAACCCATCCAGGTGGCACCTGTCGGAACACACATGCACATCCACTGAGGATCACACACACATAGTGACAGATGCCATATACACACACTGGAGCGGTGGGCAGCCATTTGCAGCGCCCGGGGAGCAGATGTTGGGGAGGTCATAACTCACAAACTAGAATTTTCTATCCTTAGGTTACACGAGGTGACGTGTGGGCCTTGAGGTCCTCAGCAGTATTAGTTGAGGTCCTCAGCAGTATTAGTTGTTTGGCTTTGGTTGAGAACAGTAGGTGCTAGTCTATGTCAACACTGTTGTGGTCAGGGTCGAAGAGTCCTATTGCTGCCTTCCTAGACATAATAGATAGCTTGCTGTTGACGGTCCAATCTGTGTAAAGTGGCACTCCACTTTCAAAAGATCAGAATAGGCAACATCTTCAAGACAGTGATTGTTTTACCTTGACCTTCTGCACACCAAGCTTACTTGAAAATGGTAAGAACAGCACTTGAACACAACACTCGAGTAGAATTAAACTGTAGCACAAATAAAATGTTTTCCCGCTATAGGCTCGGCTTTTCCACAATACAGTGTTGTGTGTCAACCATTCGTTTATGGTGCACCAATTAGTTATTTACACTAACTTTGCTGTTTGTTTACATAAAACCTCCACAGGATACCTTTAAACTGAGGCTATAAAAAAAGCAACCGGTACCACTTAACATTTTTAACTCAAGAAACCATGTGACTGGGACCTTATGACCGGATTAGATTTGCTTGAGTATGTGGATTCAGTTGTACACTAAATCTGTTGTTTTTAGTGATTTTCTATCCCGGGGAGTGCTTGTAAAACATGCACATGGGCTGACACTACGTTGCTGGTGGGAAAATGCATGTGTGTGGTCTCCGTCTGTCCAATCTCTTCCCACTCTGTCGCTCTGATGTACTGCGCTGTATATCTGCTCCCAGCTGTAATACACAGTCGTCGAACAAACACACAGCTTTGAACATCGAGAGGATTTAATCAAATTCGCGATGTATTTACTCAACCATATAAAAAAGACTCCCCTAAAGGAGTCAACCGATAAGAACCTGTGAATGTGTCTGCGTCGATTCCATACTTCAAAGAAGTCTATGACATTCTTCAGAAGTGAGTTTGTATACCAAGACTGGTTGGAGTATTGTAAATCATCTGCTTGTTAATCTTCCCAAAACCTTAAACCAGGCGCTGTAATTACCTCATGTCATGTGTGACCCATGTTACACACCACTAGTTCCACAGCAATATGTGTATTTTGCTTATGCAGAGAGTTTAAATCCAGCTCATGCCACGAGTCTAGGATTGATGAACAGAGGGGGGATTTCCTGTGCTAAATAGGGATGGTAGTTTGTCTGGCCAGGCTGAGCTGCTTACAGATACAGCATGTCAAGAAAATGAAACCAGCGGGCTGTTAGGAAAACACATGGGGCCCTGAAGGATTCAGTATACTCCATCAGATTTGCTTGTCGGATTGTGGAATAGCTTCAGAAACACCCTCCTACACACCTTCCCGACATCGGATAAGCCCAGGGTCCACGTCTGACCATTTCTTTCTCTTTCTGAAACTGCCAATCTGACATTTACACTCACTTCACACAGTGATTGGTTAGCTGTACAGAGAGGAGAACAAAGCTGTGGTTTAAACTTTTCTCTCTCTCGAGCTCTCTCTCCTTTTTCACCTAAGACAAATTGTGCCCAGTCGCTCTATGACGGCTGGCTTTCCATTCAAGCCTTTGAGTGCCGCCCTTCAGGACAACTATTAACAGTTTTCCTTCAAACAAGGGCAGACAACACGTCGTATGAACAAGTTCTTTTCAAGCATAACCTGACCTTTAGAGTTTTGCAGAACACTCATAAAAGCATGGATTGTGCTTCATTTTGAAACCAGTGGCAAAACCCATTCAACTTCACTTTCTAAAGGAATGTCATCTGCAATCTTTATTCAGTAGTGTTATAGAAATCCGAGCTGTCACAGGGTGTGCTTTATAATCAACCTGGAGAGACAGGAGAACATACGCAGCCTTCAGCCTGACAGAGGCAGTATAAAGCAGAGCAATTACTACACTGTCTATTAAATGTATTATCCCTCTATGGTATTGTGCTGTAAAACGCCATCTGCCTTGTATTTTAATTTATCAAGCGAGGCCAAAGGAAATAGGACTGATTGCCTTCTTCCCTACTGTAACACTAACACGTGTACTGACACATACACTTTCACATGTACCGGTGTTATCCTGCAAATGTTACAGTTTGAAATTAATTAAACATGTCTGCTACGCTATTGATGTACTACTTAAACTGGCCATCTTGAATGGCATTTACCTTTTAAGCCCCAACTGAGGGACCCTGGGGTCACTCCACAACAAAAAGCATGAAACACTGTACTAATCATGTGACAATACAGTCACATATCGAACATTAAAATAAACAGGAGATACTCTGCTACAAGCACCTATAAGTCATATTTACACACACCAAACACAACTTCAACACCAAGCAAATTAATTATCAAATATCAAAATCTGTATAGTCAACCCACTCACCACATTTCCATTGTTAGTGCTCTGACACTTCACGCTACGCAGACAAACGATGTGTCATATGAAAGCTGAGACTGTTACGATTCCAACAGTGCCACTCTATTACGAAAACTCAGTACGCCAGCAGCCAAAGAATATTTATGTATTTATTATAGGCACCAAAATTATTCAAATCCACAGAAAGTCTTGTGATCTTTTAACACAATGCTACTTTTATACTCAATGTGTTAACATTGAGAAGAGTTAAATCCGTGGCAGCTGGACTTTGTGGTAGATCCGTGAAGACACTTCACCTCTTATCCAAGAGGCCTCTTCAGTTCAGAACCGAGTCTGAACAAGTCCAGCTGCCCTACATTTACGTAACAGCTCTCAAAGAAAGATGACCTGGACGACTGAGAGCCTTCACAGACTTCACACTGTGTTACAGTTCTCTCTAAAAATCAGTGCTCCCTCTCCTCCATGTCCAATCTGCCTGGGTTAATAAAAACAGGATAGGTTGAGGTACTGAGATAAGATCATTACAGACTTACCTCTCAAAGACTCAAATAATATTTCAAAAGGTCACGCTCGGCTGTTAAGGTGTCATCAGAATTAACATTTTTATGAATTGCTAATAGCAAAGTGCACTAATGTCAACTCTACAACTGTTAAAATCATTGTAAGTCAAGCATCATTAAAATAATACATTGAGAAGAAATAACAGTGACTGTTGGTCACAGCCTCGATTTAAAACCTTTTGCACAATCACTTGGATTATTACTGAAGAGGCGAGAACCTTGGAGACATAACTCAATGTCGAACAGGAGTGTGCAAGAGTTAATAGGGACCGCGTGACTGATGGCCACAGAGTAGAGCTATAGAAGCTGTGCGACGGCTATATATCAAAACATATAGAGTAATCCATGGAGTGGACAGAAGAGATTAAACATGTGTAAAGACTCAATACGACAGCGAATGAGCCTATACACTACAGTCAACAGCAGGGACTGGAAATCTTTCAGGATGCTGAAAAAATGTTGAAGATTCTCTCAATAAGTCTGATTTTCTTCAGGCTTTGACACGCTTTGTCTTAAAGCTTCTGTAAAATTGTGGAACACGACTGAATTGCAACCAATATGTTGGTTTTTGTAAGAATGTCATTCGCAACATAAACATCCTCATCTTACTGTCCTGCCAGCATAGTCCAGAGAAGAGAAGATTTCAGCTGTGCGGTGATATGCTCCTCTGAGTCACCCTTCAGTTATTACTGTGAACTCAGAGCAATAAGCTCAAAGAGCAGCATCAAGCGGTGCAGCGAGGCGATTGCTTTGAGACCTTTTCTGCCCTGTGTTGCACCTATGAGGTTACACGCATGCTGCTCTACTGTATTGGTGAAAGGGCATTAAGAGTGCAAATGAGTGCAAGTAGGTGACCTGAAGAAATAATATGATCGGGGGAAAAAAAGGAGGAGGTTGCGGGGACACAAAGGCATGTGTCGTGAGCTTTAAGAGTAGAAGTTTGCAAAGATATGTGAGAGAAAACACAAGAGAGGACAGGACAAATTAGAAAAGAGCAAATGAGAACTGGATAAAAGAGAGACACAATTTTCTGTACATGGCTTTGCGTTCATGTCACTTTGATGTATTTGTTGTCACAGTGTCTTACGTCCATATCATCACAGAGCAGGGATCCAGATCCATACTGCAGCCGACACTGATGGGCAGCGCTGTACACAACCCCGGGAAGCACCAAGTTCAGAGACAGCTTCTCCTTCACAGGGGGATCATCAAGGCACCAGCCCCAGCCGCGACTAAGAGGGAAGAGAGGAGGAGGTTAATGACTAAAAAGAAAATAAATAATAAAGTCTAGTGAATACAGAATATTAAGGTCTTCTTTCAAATGTAATGCAGCTGAAGTTTCCAGCAGAGTTTGCACAGGATAGAGAGCCTTCATAAACAAACAATGTGAAAAACACTGACTATCTTTGACTACATAACGATCTCGCGGATGAGCAATAACCTCTTCGTGCTAAAGTTAAAAAAAGCAAATAAGTACAGTAATAGCTGTAATAAATATCATCAAGATCAGCTCTAGTACTGCATATTCACTTGAAAAAAAAAAAAAAGTGTAAATATCAGAAAAATGCATAAAAGAATGATGATAAGAGTTTTTGACCCTGAGCAGAGCTATGGAGCTGTGTTTTTATGAGCGGGTCCTCTGAATGTAAACAGAATCTTTTACAAGAAATCTCAAGGGCAACATTTAAGGGAAAAAACATGAAGTAAATGATGAGCCAACTTTATTTCATGTTACAAAAAAATGTAAAAAAGTAAACAATAAAATAACACAGCAAGTTTAGCTGAAGCCAATACATCCACACATCCACACACACACACACACACACACCGCTGAGTCTCTAAATGGCGGGTCTGTGACTACAAGTTGTAAATTATAACTCAAACATGACGGGAACCATGTATTTCAGTCTGGCATAAATTAAACCGACTGCCTTTGATGGGGATGCTTTAACTAAACTTTGGGAAGCCATAGTTGATATATTTAAAACTGGCAGGCAGCAGATGGGCTTCAGTTCAACACAGTAGCTTCTTCTATTCAACAATAAATATATATCATCAAACACAGGATACAGTCTTTGTGGCTTCCTTCTTTGTAAAAACACATTTGTTAAAGAGACTTGTGTTCCTTTGGCTGCACTTACCTCAGTATTAATATCACTATCATCACCTCCACATGGTCGGTCAGTCTCAGTCTAATTATTAATGTATTGTAATGGACTGGGTGCTAGCTCTCGACCCACAAATGTAGTAAATGAGTAATTTAAATTGTTCTTCAGTGACTTATGGATTATTATGGATGTACGTACTTAGCCACTTTTGGAAGACTCTTAGCTAACTCCCAACATCTCAGTATGTTTTGTATCAGCGTTATTAATATGACGAGCTACTTAAGCTGTCCAGCACAGTCTAGCGTGCAATCCTGTCTGTCTGTCTATACCGCCTTCATCTACAGATCTGCAAGCTGATTTATGTCTTTGGATCTAAGAGATTGCAGCCATTAGCGTAGGACCACAATTGATTTGAAAATAGTTTTACTGACAGCGAAAACATAAATGCTTGGTCTGACAGTCTGAATATAGTAATAACATTAGCGATGGGGGAGAAATATAGTGTTTACCTCATCACTTTTTAACAACCTCCAGAGGCTGAAAAACGGTAAAAGGCATCACTAAATTGTTAGTTAAGTGTCTCATTATTGCTTTTCCATTACCATAGCCAATTACACTTAATTCTGTCAGTCACCATAATTGTGAAAACAGCACAAAATTAGGTGCTACAATGAGAATTAGTGCCACTTTGTATGACTTGTGTGGCCTTCTGAGAACTCAGTAAAAAGAAGGAATTTAATTATCTATAACTTGCAGAGTGAATGTCTTACAAAATTGAATGAGTATTAACGGTTATTTTATCATTTGCTGCTTTATACATTTAAACATGACATAGCGGAAGATAATCAGGTCTTTACAACATGCATAGTCCAAACATACATATTTATAATCCGTCTGGGAGTTACAAAAAGGAACAGCGCAACAATATAAAGATTCAGTGCATACAAAATTAGACTAATCTGCTGATATTAAATCCTTCAAAATGTGAAATAATTGTATTGTCATCTTGAAGAAAGATCTTTGACAGACACATGAATCATTTGATTCTTTGAGGCTGTCAAGAGAAAATTAGCTCCATAATGTGAGCTTTGATGGGATTGTGATGAGTCTGCGCTCATAATATAAATGTTAATGTCCTGATGTGAATTTAAATTTCATATATATATGACCAGGCTGATATATAAGGCTGCATTGCCGAACTTCAATGTAAATAATAATGTCCCAATGGATGATGATGATAATTCATGGAAAAATGTTTGAGTTTTGGTTCATCAGAGGTGAAAGATGCTCAAATGCTCTGTAGAACTGAGGGAAGTGAAGAGCCGGGTCATGTGTCCTTGTGGGTTTGTCACTACAAGTGAACCCTTTCACATAATACACTCATTCCAGCCACAGTAAATTAAAAGAAATATGACTACAGCCACTTCAGAGAGCAAGTACAGTATAAATAGCACATTGTAAAATTTTGAATAAAGTCTTGCCAGTGAGAAAATCTGCTCAAATGGAGTTCAAGCCACAGAAGTGCATAAATCCAATCAAACGCTCACATTGTGTAATTATACACTTTAATGTTTTTACCCCCTGATTTAACCTGATGAACACATCGGTTAACGATACAGATGCTGATTGTTCGGCACAAAAAAATAATTAATTTGAGATGACCTCACACTGAGTGTTACAGCGGCAATTAAAATGTTCTCCATGAGTGAAGGCAGACTGCAAGGCAAATTAGGATCTACCACAGCCTTTGTCAAAGCCAGCTTTCCTGGAAATGTTTTCCTGGAAATAATTAATGAATGGTTTCTGAATCCATTCACCGCAGAATTAATACACAATCAATACATGAGCTGAAGACATTTTACACTATGTGTGAGATATCAACAGGCTGTTTGTTCTAATGTTCGTGATGTTCAGCGATTAAATTAACTTGAAACTTTTGAGGGTTTTTTCCCCTCTTTTCTTTTGAAACTTGACCTCTATGACCTTTCAGAAAATCTTCTCTGGACATTAAAGAGTGGCTCGGTATTTATGTGCAGCCCATCTATGTGATAATATCTAAACCACTCAGCTCAGCGTGACCTTCTACATTCCACATAAAATAACACCTACGAACCAATCCTCTGAAGCGGCTCGAGCAGTAGAGGCCTGCGGGACAACTAAAGCCATATACAATAGAAGCCTTGTCCTGCAGTCAGTGAAAGAGATAAAACAGCGTTAATGGGGATGGAGGAGGGGGGCATTTAGAGGAATGAGATGGAAAGATAAATATCAGTAAAGTCTCATGTGAAGTAAATGATCAATGCAGATTTAGCGGTTCTTGAGTGGCCTGCTGGATGTGGAGGTCAAAAGAAAAAGAGAAAAAAGAAGACATAAACAGGAAGCAGGCATTATGTTTTCTTGATCCATTTTACCTTCAGTGCTCATCTTGAACCACCTCAGTTACTGAAAACAGTCTAGTCTTTTTAAATTTTCCATTAAGAGCATAATAAATCATTTTTAGCATAACGTAGGATCACAAACAAATTAACTTTAGGTGTTCTCTTGTTTCAGTCTGTCGTGTTTAGTTAGCAATAAACTTTATTATATGTCATTTCTTTTCAGTCAAAATTTTAATCCAGTTTGTGACTCCAGCAGACTTATTAGCAGTAACAGACTCATACCTGCCTCAGGAAACACGACTAAGCGTCTACAGCCACGCCAGCGACTCTCAGAGTGTTTACTATTCACCATGTTAGTTTAGTTTATTAGCATGTTAACATCTACTAAGTAATTACTCCAAATGAAGCAACAGAGTGCAGCTGAAGCTGCTTGCCTTGTTTTTCAGGCATTTGGTGAAAAACCAAAATATTAAATACATTAAAAAAATACAATTTTGACATGAAAGATGAAGATAAAAAATGATCTGTGGGGAACAAGAGTAACCTTGCCACATTTAATGACAGTCCATCTAATAGTTGTGGACATGACAAAGAATCTCAAACATGAAAAGGGCTAGAGGAGAATCCATTAGGATTAATCATACAGGGACCACGAATGTCTGTACAAAATGTGCCAGTCCTTTCTTAGTGATCCTTGACCTGCTAGTGGCACTAGATGAAAATCAAAGGACCACCAAAGTCATTATGATTCATCCTCTGGGGTTTATGAATAGATGGACAAAACAATGGAAATGGCAACTCATCCAATAGCCGAGTCTGGACAAGAGTGGGTGACTGACCTACTTACCGACATTACCATATAAACAGTTGTATTAGGTATAATCAGAGGTTAAAATAGATCATACTCAACCAAGACTGAGCTTCTCATCCCTCTAACGTGACCTACAAAAGTTCAACAACAGCTTCTGTCAGTGATAGATTGTTAATTTCAATAAGGGATAAGTATTCCTAAAGAAAACAACCATCAAAAGAATACAAGTATTCTTCAGTGTAAGCCACTCCAGCTGTGTAGCTCTAAAGACAGCTACTATTATTACTATTATTGTTTTGCTTTGTATTTTTATTAAAGATAACATGCTGAACAGTAACTGCATTGAAACTTTACAACAATATAAAGTACTGTAACAATATGTTACAGTATGACAGTGAGCGGTAGGACTGTCTGTCAGTCCATCTGTAGCTCCGTCTGTTCAAGTGAGACATATCTCAACCATTATTCATTGGATTTCCATGAAATATTGAACAGTTCAGCAGGTAAAACCTCCCACTTGTCAAACATTTCAGTTTAACAAAATATAATCACCAGGGTCTGTTAAGCTGATGGTAATATAGCATGCTAGCATTCTAAACACAGTAGTCCTACATAAAATAATCAGACGAATGTCTGTCGATACAAACTTTTATCTGGTTTAACCTTCATGTCTTTAAATGTGTGGAATACTGCTTTTAAGAGTTCTCCCTGCCTCCTTTAAATTGCCATCACTCAGACACGCACATACAAAGACGCACAAACCAGCAGCCTTTTGTGTTGCAAACTCCCACAAGTGTAAATATCACCCCGCGGGCCCTTTTTTTTCCACAGTGGAGTCAAGAAGCTACAATGCTGTCAAGTAGCTGAACACCCACTAAATGAATTCCAGATGCTTGGAGCTGAGAAACTGGGGCAACTATAGTGAACTGTTTCAGACTTTCAATACATGTCCTGTTGAAGACGGAGTCACAGTGAGAGTCTTTGACAGTAGCAGCTGACTGTATAGTTGACAGATACACATACACACACTGTACTATAGATAGAGACAGAGAAGCATACTGATATATACTGTCTAAGCATGTTTTTTTTAATCAAACTTTAGTGTCACGTAACCTTCCAATTAGCAAAATGAGAAAGGTCCTTAGTGATTTGCTGTTACCATGCGACTATTAAACCAACAAACAAGTTAGAAGATAAGTGGCCTACCATAGAACAAGTCCACCAGAGCATATCTTTGAATTTTTACATGGTTTTTGGAGCATTATAATATGCACATATACATCAATACGACCCTTACAACACCAATTTTAATAATATGTATTACACTAATGAAATAAATTGCTGCAGTTCATGCTCACAACGTGATGACGAATGTATGAAGTGCTGTGAATACCAGCGGTCCAGATTATAAAGTTTTTGTTGCGTTGTTTTCACTGGATTTTTACAAACCCATTGGTGGAAGGAAACAGCGCTTTGGGACACGATGCATGCATGATATGTCAGTGTAACTCCTCTGGTTTTATATGCAAAAAGAATTATCTCTCCATATTATTTGGTTGCAGTTCTCCTGGCATTTAATAATAGATATACAAATGAGATCGCTGGTGCTCAAAGCTCAATAAATGCTAATCTGAACCCGATCTTATTACTCATATTATATTTGAATGATGTCTCCATTGTGCAACTGATAACGTTTTTGACACGTAGCATACATCTGTCCAAACTTTGTAGAGGAAGTTCATGCTTCGTTCCACTAACTCCACTGAAAAATTCTATTCAAAGATGCTTGTTAACATTTACAGGGAAAGAAACTGGTACAGTAAGATGATGTCTGTTACTCCACATTAGTTAATTATCAGGAATGTTAGCAGTTAAAAGGAAATCTTTATAGGATGACAGATGGAAATGATCAAGATTACATTTTATTCTCTCTCAAAATGGTGAATGTTTTCTCATTTAACCGCAGATAAGCACTACAGCTTAGTAGTACAGCATGTACAAATAAAGCGCTAATATGAAGAGCTGTAGGAAGCCGCTGTGGCTCTTAACACCGTTGTTCACAACAGCTCAGTGTCATTTAAAAGATCTGTATGTGCACACAACACCAGTAATCCTAAAGAAGCAAGTGGGTGCGTGATATGTATTAGGCTGGTTAAACATGATGGTGTGTCTGCCCTCAGGGCAGGACATGGTAAAAAAATTAACAGAGATTGATGAATCATTTTAATATAATTAAGCTGAAAAAGAATGATGTGTAAAAATCACTACGTGTAGTTAAGAGGTTACAGCTTCATGTCACTTTAAATGGATGTATTAGCCCACAACTTCTTAAATACCTTGAACTTAAATCACACAACGTTAGACAGCAGTGTAATCATCAGAGACGTCTGGGCACTTACTCTAAGAAGCGGGTGATATACTGGCGACTGCAGCGTGACCACCTGGGCAAGGAGGTGCCGTACAGGAGCTGTGGAGACATGACGAAAGGTCGTTTCCCAATGGGTTCACAGTCATTACCGTTGCCATCATGCTGAATCCCAAAGCTGTGACATAAAAGCACATCCCACATAGAGGGAAAAATTAAAGTGAGTGGGCACAACATGTAATATGCACTTCAAGGTAAAGCTACAGTGTGCAACAACAACAACAACAACAAATAAAAACAGGCTGTGAACTGTATTAGAAATGCTTGGTTGCATTTAAAATCTTGTTTTCCGTAGGTGCAGCAGTGGTGAGCCACAAAACAATCTGTGCACAGGAGTGATAAAGGAGAGCCAAGGTAAACAAACAGTTTAAAGTGTCTCAACACACAAGACATTCGCACATCTCTGTTAATTGCAGATTACATATGTTTAACATCTGCTTCTTTCCTTCCTGCTTGAAAAAGCAACAAGAAAAACAACTGCAGTGAAAATAAAGCCGGTGCCTTAGAAGCATTTCCCTAATGGCTACTGGAAGCCGGGTAAAATAATCCTCTCTACAGCGGTGAATAATGCTTTTCATCGTCATTACTTTAAATTCAGGATTTCGGCGGATAAATAAAGTTCTGATGTGTGTGATTTGAAAATTACAATTCAGTTAACAAAATAGGAGCAAGTCTTTTATAATAATAACTAATAACATTTTGCACTTCCTCGTGGATTTGAGCATGTATGATAACTCAAGGAACACAGGTTGATGAGGACAAAATCAAAAAATAAATAAATAAATAAATAGCGACAAACATTGTGCTTGTTTTGACATTTTAACAACATCGTCAGGCTTCTCAGTTAGACTGCAAACTTATTTTATCAGCTGTCGGCATAACTGTGAATTTAGAATATGCCCAGAACAAACCAAATGAAACTTTGCTTCCATCTGGTGATATTAAATTTATGATTATTAATTAAACTTGCCATTGTAATGTAAATGACGCTCGGTCAATTCCCCAGTGTGATAGGAAAAAAAAAAACCCATGTTGTTCTTCAAAGCTCTGTTGGCAGCTGGTCTGTATGTTATTGGATCATATTTCACTTTTGGGACGGATGGAAAACAAACTTATCACTTTATTTATCCTCTTTTGTAAATCAAAATAGAAACTTTGCAACCAAAGCAGCAAGGATGAAACAAGAATCTACCTTAAATGGGGTCTAATATAAAAAGAAAACTATCTATACCATTGCGCCTTTGAATGCTGAAAACAGCTTCAGTCTGTCAGTCCATTGTTGGAGCTTCAATGCATTCAGTTTCATTTTCTCTGAAGGACGACTTGGTATTCACGAGGGGCTCCTGTCAATCCAAAACCTGTTCCTGCATTCATCAACCTGAACATATTTCCAGGACTACCTGCCAACCGTACACACATATGGTGGAGAATAATCTAAGATTTTTAAAAGGCACTGCGGCGCACCTGAACCACAACAATTGAGATGAACAAATACAATGAGACTCTCGGTGCACACGTTGTTTTTTATTGACTGAAGCTTAATTTAATTGCTTTTAAAGAGAACGTGATTTAAATTGCACATTGTATGTGGATACAAATGAATCAATAGAGTAGAAAAGGCATTGTGTGTAGAGTGTTACACAAGAAGGATCCACATGAGCACATGTCTTTGGTTGAGGGTTTGTTAGTTTGAGTCGAACAGTTTGTCTTATTTCAAATAATTACAATATAATCAGATGTAGCCACAGGCTCAGTGGTGAGAACAATATGGCAATAGTGGCACATTTTTTTCTATTCATTATAATAAGGTTACATATAATTTAAGTACATACAAAGGGCATTCATTAAACTGAATGTCAGTTACATTGGAGTTACACCTGTTTGTGCGGTAGAGAATGTGTTTTCAGGGTCATTGAGAGCCGCACTGCAAAAAAAAGTAGGAGTTTATATAACAAAGTAGGGAGTTGGATAGGTTTATTGCAGTATTGTTTGGGTATAAGGAGTCATTTTTATTTTTTTATTACATGTCAGTGAACAACCTACAAGCTCTGCCACATCAAACAATGTGAGCGAGCGTTTTTTTCTTTTTTTGTGTCAGAATGATACTGTATTTATTCCCACCCTTGTAATCTCACGGTCTCAGATAAGTATGACAATTGTTGAGCTTTTCTTTCAGTTCTTTACTTCACAGCCAAACAAGCAGTGACAATCATAGGGATAAAAAAAACCCCAACAAAACACCTCTTTAGCCATTCTTCTGCAACCCCCGATATCAAAGTTGGAACGCTGCGCTGTGTAAAATATATATAAATACAGAATTCAATAATTTTCAGCATTAAGTTAATTGAACTAGAACAAAAATATTTCACGTCCAAAGTGTATACCCTTGATTACAAAGCAGTTGGGACGTTGTGTAAAATGTAGACTGGAGAACAAAACATCCATCATTTCCAAAACAGTTTTAAATGTGGACTCATCAGACCACAGCACATTGTTTCACTTTACATCAGTCCAGCCGGCGGTGTTTCTGGATGTTTTTTTGCTTTAAATGGTCTGGACTGGTCTTGACAGATGCAGTGACAAAATGTGCTCACCGGCGATGGTTTTGTGGATGTCCATGGAAGTGTCCCTGAGCCCTTGAAGGCTTTCCATTTTGCAATTATATGTCGAGAGATTTTGGACTATTTGCCTGGCGGTTTTCCACAAAATGGGAAGCCTTGCCCGTCCGTTGATGGTGAACCGCTGAGCCTTTTGAGGATTCCCCTTTCATCATGACACTGCCACCATTTAACCTGTTAACCTGTGGGATCTTCCAAACAGGTGCTTTTGAGAATTGAGGTTTTGTTGCCCCTTCACAACTTTTTTGGAACTTGTTGCAGGCATCAACTTCAGAATGAACGAATGCATATACAAAAAACAATAAAGTTTAAACATTAAATCTTAATTTTGTAGCGAATTCAATCGACTACAGGTCGTGAAAATCATTGTATTCTGTTTTTAATTACGTTTTACACAGCATCCCAGCTTTTTCGGAAGTCCTCTCACATGAATCATCATAAACAGCTATACACGGAGCGCTTGAGCTTTTAGAGCAGCAAACACTCGTTCACACACACGTGTTCTCAACTCGTTGCCATGCAATATTAATTAATAGGTTTCACTGATTTGCATTCACCTATGCAGAACTTACTAAGGAAAGTCACGTGCTGTCAAATCATCATGGACCATATAAAAGTAATTAATTAAACACTCTAATAGGTTATTTAAAATATAATTTGTCAGGGAGGTTTCAAACCGGCTCTGTGCTTTAACCCTGTCATGAGATTAGATGGCTTTTGTTGTGTGTTGTCCTTGTTCCTTTCTGAGAAAGCTTTTACATTATTTGCATACGTCATTTGAAGAAAAAAAAATCCTCATCGGTAATTAAGAGGCTGAAAGAATGATGATAAACCAGCAGTAAGGAGCAACAGAGTAGCGGGTTAATTAGCTTGCTTTGCTACAGCTGATCTGGTAGGAAGAGTCAATTTAGAAAGAAAAGTCAACCATCACGGACTAGAAAAGAGAGGCCTGCTTTTGTGGCAAAGCTGAGTTATTGTGAACTGCATACTGTACGCGCCGTGCGAGGGCAGAAAGCTTGATGGGGGTCAGAGTTTAGCAGACAGTCTGTTGCATTTAGGTTAATTAATCTGAGTTGACATTGAATATAAAGTACTTCACAAGAGTTTTTAATTATTATTTTTAATTATTTTTTTCCTGCTGATTATTTTCTAATGTAAACAGAGTCATAATATTATGTATGTGTGTTTATGTATGTATGTGTGTGTGTGTGCAGTGCAAACGTACTTGTGTCCCAACTCATGAGCTACAGTGAAGGCCACTGGAAGGCCCGTGTCCTCGCTGATGCTGCAACTGCGATGTGGCTGACACATCCCCGCCACGTGGGACAGACCCAGAGTCTCACAAGGCATGTTGATGGCTGCACAGATGTCTTTCCTGTGAAAAATGAAAGGGGGTGTGTGTTAGTGCAGATGCTAAAACATAGGGGGAAAATGAGAAACAAGACATTGGAGATCTGAATAATAAAGTGATGGAGAGCAAAGGAAAATGATGGGAGGCGAAAACAGGGGATGGAGAGGGTCGGAAACTATCATATATGCATAATTATACAGTATGGAAATACATGCAGAAATATCAGCATGTTTGTAAAGTCAATGTAGCATATTAACAAGCTGACATTAGCATTTAGCTCAAAGCACAGCTGTGCCAACCTGACAGAGCTGTGTAAGTATACGACGGTAGGTCTTTAGCCCAAGGGCTGTGTGGGTGGTCTCCAAGTGTACCTGCTGTTTTCGTTCATGCGTGTGTGCAGCATAAAATCTAAAGGGGCTGAGTGAAGATGAGTATAAATTGGAAGGCGTGGTGATCAAATCACATCACTGCCGTTACGGGGAAGCATGACAGTCCAACAAATGAAAGGACACATCTTCAGGAAATCATACTGATGTGTGGATGTGATGTGAACACAAATCTGCAGCCAGAGGAAGACTGTACCTCAGGTCATAAATGGTCACATCATATTGTAAAATGTGACACAATAGTGTTTCTGCTGTTAAACCGCTGTGAAACAGAATACAGTTTGACTGAGCCTGCCTGATGTGCGTAGAGGTGTTTGTGGTTATTCTGTAATCTGCATACCGTTGAATGAAAGGTAAACACTGTGGATGGGCGTGCATAAAGGCACTGTGCTCTCCAATATCTCCATCCACAGACTGCAGATTTATCAGACCTCACTTCAGATGGCTGCAGGGTCTAATCAACTGAGGAGAAGCTTTTCTTAAGCTTTTCTGAAGCAGCTATGAAGTCATGGTTAACTCAATTATAGTTTGCTTTCTTGATAAAAATCACCAAACACCGAAAAGTTAACGTCTATTCTCAGCACAAAAGTCTGGATCCAATTCTCACCAAAATACCAACAACTTGTCACATTTAATTCAGGAAGTGGACCCATAAACAAACTGGTGTAATGTAACTTTAATGGCTTACAGAACAAGATGGCAAACTCAATAACAAATGTGTCTGAGAGTCGAGGCAAAAAAAAAAAAAAAAAAATCAATGATAAACCAAAAGTCCAAAACAAACAAAAGTTTCACAACTGAGCAAGACCCGGAGCAAGAATATAGGGAGAAGCACAAAGATGGAACAGAGGACCAGGGAACAGACACTGAATGAAATCCAGGACTGTGAAACAGATACACAGATGACCTGACCCTGACACCAAGGAACACAGGGTCCGGTCTAATAGTCTTTTTGCTTAGGAAGGTTACTACTGAGTGAAATGACCTGAAGTATTTACAAAGCACTCATGATAGGAGCTGTTTGAATTCTGCAAATGTTAAGAAAAGGAGCTCCAATGCTTCCTTTCTTATCTTCTTTAACATAGGATACACCGCACCATCCTATGCGAAAGGAAAGGAGGTAATGCCGTCCCACAATCCCGTGTGGCGGCAAAAGAAAATGCACCTTGTACTTCAACAGTGTGATGCAGACTGCAGCAGAGAGAGAGAGTGTGAATATGGGCAGACGTGTTGACGTGATATAAAAACTTTGATCATCTACAGGTCTGTTTTAGGAGTCTGTTAACAGACAAACAGACGCTCCTCTCTATGAAACCCGGTCTGTGTCCTCACACTGAACTAATCGTGGCTCCTTCTTTTTTTCATCTCCTGCAGTTCTCTGCATTAGATCTGTTGTTGACTGTGGAGCTGCGTTCACAGACAGAGGTGTTTGCGGTCTGCTGTCGTTAAAAACTACAGAGGTGTAGTGGAGTTGTTCCACTTGGTTCCACCGAGGGCTGGTCTACGATCCTGCCTAGGATAAAAAGAAGAAGCTTCGAAAGGCGAAACGACTTCACTTACAGCTGCCCCAGACTTAACCTGTCTTAAAGAACTTGTCCATGATGATCTGCAGGAACACTGGAACAAACACTAAATGCTTTTCTATATTAATTTGAATGGCCGGGATAATATATTATAGCCTACCTACTTTTAACAACATGAGGAAGTTTGCACCTTGTTTTCCAAACCTTATCCTCAATGTTGAACTACAGCCCAACCCGTTAGTCACCATTTTGGCACTAATAGAGAGGATGACATGCGCCTAACTCCAATCAATGCCGCACACTGTCCTTCGTCTCTCTTTTGGCGTGTGATTTTACTAAGACAGAGGGATGCTGTCCTGCCCACCCACATTCAGTGGTTGAGGGACGTTATGTCTTGTCCTTGGAAAGGTCCGTTATTCAGTTTGTAACTCAAACAAGGGGACCACTTCTGAAATACTACTCAGAATCTTTAGTCAGACTGAGGGCCAAACATGTTTTATTTGTGTTTACAATTTAATCAAAATGTTTGAGAGAAGGCTTATTGTACATAGGCAATCACTACCAAGGACAGCAGTGAATTCAAAGAGACATACTACAATGTCAAATGAACACTTTCTTGTGAAAAGCAGAAAGTAGATAGGAAGTTGAAGGACCAACATTAGATATGTAATGAGTGTATATTCTGTTCTTCTCTGTTTTTAAGATAGTGAATGTTGATTTTGTTTCTTTCAGGGATAAAGTGATTCACAAGGCAGAATGAGAAATTCTGCTGTTACTATTTTTTACTAAAAGTTATGTCAGAAAAATCAATCAAAGAAAAAAGAAGGTCTCTTTGTATCAGGATTCGAGCTGGAACACTGCCTCTTCAGTCCAGCATGAGAAAAATAAGAGATTTTTTTGAACAATATGAAGGAACAAGTTCTGCATGACTCACATCATCTGAAATAGTTTTTAAAAAAAAACAAGACCTCCAAAACTGAGAAGAAAAAAGAGGATTGGTAAAAAATCTGATCACCTGGACTGATTTATTCACATTTTTCTGTGTAAATTCATTATACCTGCTGTTAATCCACCAAGCGGGATCTGATTATTATTCTGCATATAATCAAATGGTGAAAAAAACAACTGTTTGATATCAAAGCAAAAGCCTGCAAATTAACAGTATGTGTGAGACAATCGCATGCATTGTTTACTCTTCTTCTTGCTGCAACGAACCACAATCAGTAAATCAATAACTGCTCTGGAATGATGTGATTAGGAATTGACTTTCCTGGGAGTCATGATTGCGGTGGTTGAGAAAGAAAAGTCAGCCCGGGGACTTTTTGTTTACCTGGTGAGCAAGACTGATACGTCGTGGTGCAGCGGGTGTTCGTCTCCTTTCATGTTGAATTTCTTCTGCCACTTACAGAAGCTGTTCAAGCTGTTGTCAGCATGGTGTGTAATCTTTAAGTCATCCTGTTCTCGACATGTCACGTTGAGATGAAGAGAAGAGAACATGGAGGAAACAGATCAAAAATGTATATGTTACTAATCTGTACAGTTTTGTTCTCACATCAACCCTATCAGCAATAGATTTCTGTATTTTGTACCGTTGGTTTGGAAACACATTCCAGGACTTGTTTCTTTGCATATGTTTGTCAATTAGTACAGGTGATGAGCAGAATACTAAGAATATTTCTTGTTTTTTTGTTTCTGTCATAGTAATAATTAATTTGTTTCACCTATATTAGCTCCAGTTGTGTTTATTTGCTCCGTTCACATCTACATCTCTTTATCTGCTCCGTCTGTCTGAATGGATGTGATTATGTAAAGCAGTTTTTTCCCCTTCATAAAATACCTTTCACAGATAATCCGCTGACATTCAGGTTCAGTTTACTTTTATCTGCAAAGAAAACATTTATCTACAATGTTTTAATGGCATTTCAGTTGGAGCTGGCTCGGGTGAGTCCTGAACCATCCCTTAGTTAGGCTACCATACGACGAGCTGGGGGATTTCCTATGATGCACTGAGCTCTCTTCTTCTCTCCATCTGCACACACTCCCGTTGCTTCTTCCCTACAGTTTTTGTGCTTCCTTATCTCTCAGGTTCTTATGAACTGTGGCCGTGCCGGGGTCAGCACCTCCTGAGCCTCCTGCTGTGGTCCCGCTTAACGTCCACTACATATATTGTTACCTTTAAATCATATCTCCAATAAAGTTTATAGATATACTGTAGTTACCATCATTTCATTGCTGCTGTGCATGCATCCATGTCTCTCTCTCTGTATCTCTATTTATCTATCTAAACTAACATGAGATAACTTTTGTTACAAATTGGTGCTATATAAATAAAACTGAATTGAATTGAATAGATGTAGTATGTTGGATCAGTTTTTGGTCAGTTACAACACCATTTCTTCAAAAAACGTTGACAGTGCTGACCCGGTGATCTGTTTAACATAGTCAAGACTATCTGTCATCTGACTAACTGTAGTAAAATAGCCTTAAAGTTAGCTTGTCATGTTAGCTTTTACTCAAGTGAGGCGCGCAATAACTTCAATTGCACGACATAGTTTGTGATAAAGGCTTCGTGTGTTAGTTTGAAGTAATTATTTTGTTTTTGCTTTTGTTTTCATCACATAATTACTGCATTCTGCTCAGGATGCCTTAGAGAAATAAAACCTGTTTTAAACTGATGTAATCTAGAATTAAACACATTTCACCGACACAAACAAACAAACATGTTTTTACCTCATCCTGCTCCAGTAGGATGAGTCGAACGACCACAATGTTGATTGCGTTTCCAATACTGGCATCTCGGAACAGACCTGCCACCTGTAAGAGTACACACATATGTTTTATGTCATAACCCCGGCATCTGAATCTGGAAGTTGTTTCATTTCATGGCCAATGCATTCACTTCTACATGTGCTCATAAAGAAACTGAGAAGCTCTTCTTCCCTCTTTTCTTTTCACAAAATCTTTCTCTCTGTTTTTTCTTTTTGCTTCCTTTCATTCAATCCTTTTATGCATCAATCAGTTTCATAAAATTACCCAATTTCATTCAGGAGGATCTCTCCACTCATCTCTTTCTATGCCGTTTGTTTGTCTGTCTAGGATTACAGAAAAACTACTGGCCTGATTTTCATGAAAGCGTGGAGCATCGGTCAAGGATCCACATCACGTGGTGGATACATAAATTATTTTTTACTTTCATCAGCTTTGTGAGATGATGAGGTCCATTGTAACACAGACAAACAGTAAATGGTGATTACGCTTGCAGATTTGCATATCACAGAAGACTGGACAATTGGCCTTGGCGGAAGTCCGAGATATCCGAGCGTCCTTCTGGTTGTATAAACAGTAAGCAGACCTCTGAGGTTTGACAAGATGCACCTCGCATTTTAACAATTCAGCTTCTCAGCTTTTAGAGCCATTTATTCCGCATGGTGATAAGTGCTTGGACCTTTGTGAGCATTGTGACCCGACATCCTCCTACAACCTAAATGTAAAAATTTAACTGAAAATGTTGACAAATGTTCCAGTTTGTTTACAGTCATATTTTCAATAAAATAAACAAACTGATAAATCCCACTCTGCTTCCTAGGTCAGGGTTTTGTTTCAGTTATTCGTGTATTCAGTGTTTCTTGTTTTATTTTGTTACTTTCTTTGTTTTCTGTCGGTGATGGTTGGCCCCTTGTTATCCTCCCCTCACGAGTGTTTTTAATGTGTCTTCCTCTCACTTGGTGCCAGTTCGTCTTTACACCTTTAAAGTCTTCTTTTCCCTCTGTTGAGGTGTTTCCTGTGTTTTTTTTTTGGATCTCTGCCTGATTGTTTGACCTTGCCGGATTTGTTTGCCTCATTACTGATCCTGATACCTGTGTATTGAACTGTTTTTTTGTAAAGAGTGTTTTTTTTTTGTTTTTTTTTAATCAAGCTCTTGTCTGAAAGTGGTTCTGTTGAGTCTGTTTTTTTTGCGGTTACCCTGGCAATGCAATATCTGTATCACAATTTGATCACAACGTACACAATCCTATTATCTACTGAAATCCTCCTCCTCCTTAAACATGTCTCTCACCCACTGATCTCTGGCTAGCACATCAGCACTCATGTGATAATCTGTGTCTGAGTCAGCTTTGTAAACTTTTTTTGTGGTCCACACACAGGCTAAAACGAGCTAATTATAACTTGTAATTACATCAATTTAAACCCTTACAATTCTGTTGTAGTATCCTACACAAATGTCAACACGTTACACAATTAATTTGAGTTTAGAGTTTGTGCTCAGCTAATGTGAAGTGTAATAACTGGCACCATAAACCCAAAAATAATTCCTCACTTTATAATAAGAAGGTTTGCTTGGCTGGTTTTGTCATCAAAACCTACAGAACAACATTACTGAGATTGCATTTAAATAAGACTACAGCGTTGACAGGGAGTCATGGTCTTGAGTCGAGGTGATGTAGGACAATCCAGAGAACTGCTTTATAAAGGGCAGAAAGCAGTGAGGTGTTGATTACTGCAGAACAGGCAAGGTTCAAGGTCATGGTGAGAAACAAGAAATGAAAACCGTGAGAGGCAGACTGTGAATATCATTATGAACCTCACAGAGCAGCAACAAACCGTTACTGTTGATCCGTTATGATGAAGGTCTCATTAAATTTTACAGAAGTGTGAGACCGGCAGCACCTGTCGCGTTTCATTGACAGATAACAAATGTATCACAGACTGTATTTCTGGCGTGGGTGGATGGATATTGGTTTACACTAAAATAGCATCATTTTGCTTGTTGTTGCAGAGCACAGATGTGCTATGTTGGATCCACTTTTAGTCAATTATAACACAATTTGTTCACAATTGCATTAGGATTGACAGTGATGAACCTCTGATCTGTTTAACATTGTGAAGGCGCACAAAACAAAGAAATCTGTAATGAGGGTAACAGGGGTGGAGCTGGAGAACAAAACTGTACAGATTAGTAACATATAAATGACTAACTACAAACATAAAAATGCTGGAAAAAGGAAGGATGTAAAGGCGTGCGGGTGCTACAAACAGATAAGTATTACACATTTCTGAAGTCAGAATTGTGGGTAGTCAGACTTTCCGAAGACTCCGGCTGCTTCACACTGATTGGCCGAGTGTGCGGTGATGACAAACTATGCAGGATTTTAACTTATCTTTTGGTTTCCACTTAGAAACAATGGCCTAGTTAACTATCCCACCAAAGCTAAATACCAGTCAGTCAGAACCGAAGACACCTCTTGGATGAGAGGTGAAACATCTTGATCACGTATCTACAGCTACATTAATCCACGCGACAGAACAACAATGGAAGCTCCACAATACTAAAAGGATAACTGACTACAAGTGTCACAGCTAAATTGTGCTGGGGTAATGTGTTATAGTTTCCTAGTTTCTCCTTGACATTAGGAAGTGAGGGTTTATTTACTGTCACATATCTTTTGTCCACTATCAAATAAAGGCAGACACACTAGATCTGTTTTTCAAATGGCTCCATTCTACTCAATAATTCATGCAGTTCATTTCTCATTCATTTAATATGCATGCTTCATAATTCATGTCGCTCCGTCAACATTTCAACACAACAATAGGAGCTAACATGATGCTGTAATCTGCAAAAGCAAGTAAGTGTTTATAAAGTTTGATGAACTCAGATGTGCAGTTGAGAAACAGATTGATGTCAAAGAGCAAGAGAGAGAGGGAGTATCTTATTCTGTGATTAAAAATAACTGCTTTAATAAATAACCACTCGAGTCTGCTGACAGTCCAGTTACTACACACAGAGCTTTAGAAGCAGTACTCATAAAATATTGGTCGGATTCCTTTCATTTTTCTTGTTCTTGTCCACACTAAATCTTCTGTACGAGTTGTGTAGCTGAGGCACTTCAGACAGAACAGCTTCGACACACAAAGGACTTAATTCATCAAAACTTTGTTTATAGCTGTTGCCTCTTATAGTGGAGCTCATTCACAGATATTTGAGGCACAAATATTGAAGCTGAATCAACTTCATCAACAGCAGTTTTTTAAAAGCTTATCTAACTAGTTAAATATGTTTTCAGCCTGTCTTTATCCACTTTCCTCTATTGTTCATCTTGAGAATAAAAATATAGCTGCAGCTATTCAAAGATGGATTTTATTTTCTCGGAACAATGTGCTGTTTCCTCTCAACCTACAGTACATGCTGTACATTGAAAAGTAAGAGTAAATGGTGCTTTTAGGCTTTCTACTGCATCCATCTTTATGTCCATGTGACCTGTTTGTTTGTTAAGGTTTAGTTATAATAAATATCCAATAGAAAATACAATGATTAACCATAGGATCACCATGTGAAAGGAAGTTGGGGTCTATTTTCTGCTGAGCATGACCACTCTGACTGTAAATCATACCACCGGGTTCATAGAGTACAGCAGAATACAAAAATATGAACCTCTTCAAGACAGCGTCGGTGATGAGACAATGGAGCAGCTGGTGGCTGAGGAAGATGATGCCATTACTTATTGTTTGGACATGGGTAAGAGGTTGTTTCCCTCGATGCTGTGCAAGATTGTTTTCACAAAACCGAATCATTTGGGGCTTTAAAAGTTCAAAGCAGGAGTGTAAAGGACTCCAAAAAAGAACCATGAGAGGATGTGGGAAATAATGGCTGCTTCCTCTGTGTATTATTGTCTGTTAAGTCAGTTAATCCGTGGGCTTCTCTGTCAGTGAATTCCTCTTCCTGATATTCTCTCCTCTGATAGCCCTTCCAGTAGCTGCAGTCAGAGCAGACATGACTGTATTTTGGAAAAAAAAAAGACGCTTATGTGCTAATCAATAACAGATAAGGAGTTTACTTAACCTCTAAGTAGGAGGTAGTAATAACATTGACTGTGGAAGGCTGAGGAGTCATGGTTTAAAAAAAAGATAGATGAGGAAAGTTTAATCCACTCTTTGTGTTACGTGACACAGGGATGGAAAACGTCAGATTGAATCTTATTTATAATGTGTTATAATGTTCTCAGATTGTTTTAGTTTGACCAAAGTTCAAAAACACAAACAGCATGTACGACATTGCCAGGACTTATTTCCATCGTGGTCCCTTTGTGCTCCTTTAGAATGGCCTCACCACAACCCTCATGCCACATCAAAGTACAAGAATCCATTTAGTAAATATGCCACTAAAAGTATGTATATTTTACAAAAGCAGTTACAGTGTATTAAAATGATTTGCCTCTGGGGGGTCCGTTTGACCTTTTTCTTAAAGGCTTGGGGTTTTTTGCACCACCTTGATTGCAAGAGGCAGCTTCAGGTGCAGGTTAGCTGGTCTTGCTCTTAGTCTTAAGGTTATTTCTGACGGCGTGCTTCTGTTCTGCATAAAAAAAACCTTGTTAAATCTCATTTGTAACTTACGCACCCATGATCTATAGATAGATACATGTACTTAAAACCGACTGCACCTGACTTACAATGAGTGATTTCCCCCTTATATAATGCTCGTATAAATGATCAGTTTACTCAGGAATAACCATGGACCAAAAGAGAAAAGCAAAGTTGAGATCAGAGATGAGATCCCAACAGTGATAGAGGAGACTGAAGCCAGGCAGCACATATTATTGGACTAAATATTTACTTTGTAATATGATTTATAGATCATTGCATTCTGTTTTTAATTAAAAAAAAACAAAAAAAACACCTTGCGTCTGGCAATTATTTCATAAAACTTTTAACTAATAATAGAACAAGCGTGAAAATCACATATGTGGACTCCACACTGCTTGGAGATAAGATGATTTGCATGTGATGATTTTAATACTGCATATTTACATTTTATCTACACCTTCACCTATGTTGTTATTTTGTATCACAGCCATTTGTAAAAGCTAATCCTATAGTGCATAACCAATCTACAGAACCAAAATGAACAATTATATAAACAGCACAGTATTCTGAGCTCAAATGTCGACTTTCTGAACTTTCAGACACACTGATTTCTGACTCGGGTATCAGCATATACACAAATTGGCATCATTAGCTAAAATTACTCACAGTGATCACAGCTAAGCAAATCACACATTCAGGCATGTGCATCATCTGTATTAGTGCACGCCCCAAACCTCTGCTGCATATTAACTCCAGTTTAATTCCAGTGTTTCTATATGTACACATATATATTGTTTTGTAGTGTGCTTCAGCAGGCCGAGGATGTGTTGTCAAACGTTTCTCAGTTGACTTGGGGTTTATTTGTAGAGGCTTTTTTTTTTTTAAATAATGCAACACACCATAAGTGTTGTCAAAGTGGTGAAGGTGCTTTCTTCATTTGCTGGTGTTTAGCATCGGGAATCGAGGCTAACTCCTGAGCTCAGTCTTTATGCTAAGCTAAGCTAACTGCCTGTTGGGTCAACATTCATATTTAGAGTGGTATCAATCTTCCCATCTAACTCTGAGCAGGAAAGGAGGAACAAATGGGTTGAAACTGTTGACTAACCTTTAATTCAAACAACATGAATTTTCATGCATGGAAATGTTAATGCTTTTGTAAATGTTATTGTAAATGTCACATACTTACAATATTCATGACAGCGAGGACGTAGCTTTCCACAGCTTTGCTCCCATGATACTCCACCATTTTGGGGTCAGCCACCACCAGCGTCTCTACCCACTTCTCTTTGCTGACTGAGCGTTGACTCGCCTTCTTCTTCTCTGCTGGCGGTGCTCCCACTTCTCCCGCTGCCTCTCAATATCTTCAAAACTTTGACGGGAATCTGGAGACGGGAGATAGAAATAGACATTTAAAACTTTCTTACTGAGGCACAGTGTGTGCCAGCACTCTAGTCTACCTCTGTTTTTCTTGGATCAAGACCTACACCTGCACACCGGCCTCTCTGCTTTTAATATACTTCCTCGCCTTATTAAAACATCAAGTTGACACAGCAGGTGTTATTCAAATGCTTAAATAACAAATGACGGGGAATCAGTTTCACTTGCGTGTGTGTGTTAACCTACAATGGATAGGTTGTTTTGTGTCTGTTCTTGAAGGAATAACACACCTAAAAATAACATCCTTCATCATTTTAGCCTACAGCAGTCTCAAGGAATAATCTGCAATGAAAAGAAAACATCCGTCTTTAGGTTGACGTTTCCCTATAGTCCTCTACGTTCCGACCTAAAAGTGATGCTGTAGCTTGTGCATTCTTTTCTCATAATGAGAATTATTTTATTTTATTGTTCACAGTGCATTGCTGTAAAAAAGCAAGTGTGTTCAGCTCGGGATTGGTAATAAAGGGGCGTCTTTCAGGCAAGTGTGGGAAATTTTGCAAACCACTGTGGGCAATAATTAATTGGTTATTTTATCTATAAACTAAACCCTAATATAAAAATAGTGAATAGGGGTGTGCCATATTGTATCATTCACAATAATACAGGTATAATTTTTAACATGATAAAAAAAAAACAACAGAAACAACAAGCATGGCTGAAAATGAAAGTGGCATTACTACCAGCTCAGTCATGCAAGTGGCAACCTCTGTGGCTGTGAAGTGAAGCCAAAAACTGCAGTTCCTTGAACGACCACTTGAGGCTGGCTACAGAATGAGTCAGTCCCCATAAGTCCCCATGTTTAAATGTCAAACTTCACAGCAGAAATAAACATGTTTACAGCCTGGTACAAAAAACAGTTTTAGTCTCTATAGATTATTTCCCCGTTCATGACAACCGTACTGAGGGTGAATTTTTATAGAACTCACCTGTTCAAATTATACTAAGGCTTGCGTGGCATGCTTTGATTGACAGGTGGGTGCTGTAACAGGTGGCTCGTTTTCAGCAGGATCTATTCAGCCGACTTTAGCTCCACCTACGCTCCACATGTTTGAGCATCTTAGAGCCACCACACTCTGAACTTTAGATATGGCACTTCAGAAACCTGTGGGTGACGTCATGGATACGACATCTATTTTTACACTATGTGTGGAAGTGGTTTGGTTGTATCAAGACGGTAACCACAAAAAGCAACAGTGTTCTTTTCATTCCTCTCAGTCGACACCGGTGTTGTTTCCATCCATCCATCCAGCTCTAGGTGGCTGCATCTGTAGTCAGCCCACTACTGTATGTATCTTGCCATGGCAATTGCACTGATTCAGTGTTCTATTTCTTTCTGTGAGCAGTTTCACGAGCCTGATTGGTCCTTTGACACGTGTTAAAACTACCACTTGTTGTCTCTCACACACACTGCTGCACTGATGTCAGAGTTTTTGCCTCTTGAGTCATTCACATGGCAGAATTTGTGCAAATTCCTAATACTGTATTACTGAGCTCAAAGCACAAGGTTGCTCAACTTCCCAATTTTCTTTCAGGGTCAATTAAACCCAATCAGAATTGTAAGTAGATCATTTATGAGCTACTATGCTTCAATGTTTTTATTCGTCTGACCTCTGCAGCTTATTACCCGCAGACAGACTCATGAGATAGACAAAGAAATGTTATCAGTCATGATCTTCATTCTTGTCATTCAGTGCTCGATGTCTTATGTCTTATTAGAGGATAAGACTTGGCATAATGTAGGCTACTTATACTGAATGATCGTCTGTCTGAATGTATGTTATTATGAAGTTTTAAAGGGACAGAAAAATAGTTATTATAAAACTTTTAAGCGTCACTTTACACGTGCATATGTGTGCATGTGTGTGCATGTGTGTGGTGAGCAAAAAGTGATTTACTTTTATTTCCACATGTGCCGTTGAGAGCCCGTTTCCCTGAGATGTGCTGTACGTATGGAGGCAAGGACGG
>CM071603.1:24969071-24993032 GCA_036365135.1 Miichthys miiuy
TCGATACAACAACACCCCCTGTGACCATTTTGCTAACCCATCCACCCACTCTGTGGCTGCTTCCGGTGCCAGCATCTGTCCAGACTTCAGCTTCCACACGTGTCACTAAGACTGCCTACTGGGTCACCGGCAACTGGAGCGCTGTGAGTCTGCATATATTCTTGTCTTCTTGCTTATATATTATTTATTTCTGTCTGCTTTTATTATGCAAATAAGGCATCTACCTCGCACATATTTAACTGAATTCTTTGGAGACACCATTTGACCTAGAGCTAACGCAAATAATGTCAACTTACATCATGCATTTTTATGGCATATTTAACAGGCAGTTACTTATACTCTCACCCCAGCTGTGACAACTTGCATTGTTATCAGTGAGATTTCTCTCATGCATGCTGGATCTGTTTGTGCATTCCTGTCCTCGAATCACAAGTGTTGGTATGTGTTACTAACTTTGCAAGCAGTGCTCCACCAGCTGTGGTCTGGGTGCCATCTGGAGGACTTTGGCGTGTAGTAGTGGCTCAGACTCTGACTGTGATCCGGCCAAGAGGCCTGCACCAGCCCAGAGATGTTACCTGCGCCCCTGCTCCACGTGGAAGGCTGAGGAATGGACTAAGGTGAGACTACTACCAAAATAAATGTATGATATATGGTCAATGATTTGCTGAACACATTTTAAGCCACTCTAGGCTGTAGGAATAGACACTTTGGTCCAAACTGAAATATCACGACAAATATAAAGTAGATTGCTCCACAGAAAATAAATCCTTATGACCTTGATGATCCCCTGAGTGTTCGGTTAATTGATTTGTGGTTTGGAGTGACATGTCTTGACAATTACAACTATTAAAAGATGTCCTGAAAGAATTTTCTTGTTCTGAATATTTAATGTTATATCAGTCTATGAGGATTTTAGGTTATCCAGATGTAGTAAATCAAAGGCCACTCTAACAGCTGTTTGTTCACACTGCTCATCCATCACTTCAGCTGAGTTCATATCAGGGAAACCTCTCTGACGAGTAATAAAACCCTTTTAAAGCACACAACGAATCCAGCCGTCTTAGACTCACCACCACTTTATGAATGAATGACGAATGACAGTCGTCGTCTTTTCGCAGTGCTCCAAGAATTGTGAAGGTGGCATTAAATCACGAGAGGTCCAGTGTTTCGACATGCGGGATCAAAGACCCCTGCGACCTTTCCACTGCCGGGCCATGTCCTCCAGGCCACCAACCCGAATGACCTGCAACCTTCAGCCGTGTCTCAAATGGTACACCTCCTCTTGGGGTCAAGTGAGTAATAAGCAAAGTAATGAGAAAGACTGTGGAAAAAATGCACAGATGTTCTCCGGAGGAAACAGCACTGAAATGTGGATGCTGCATGTAAAATCCTTCATTTCTTTATAATTATATAATGTGGTATCAAAATGCTGTATAGGAGAAATCATACTCCCATAACCATCAGAACATTTAAACACATCATTTATATCACCGCACACATTTTTGAAAGCAGACCACACTGTACATTATGTATTGTTAATAGTTTATTTTATGTCAGTGCAGAATGGAAGCGTTAATAATGTGTGGGTCTTCTGGGTTAATGATTTTATGTAGGTTTAAGATTCTGAGAATTTTTATAGCAATTGAGCAGCCTTGCATTCACAAGATACACAGAAGAACTACTGAAACTTGATGTCATTGTCACAAAAAGTATAATACGAATTTGATGGCATACTGCAGTGAAAAGTTTGCTGTTAAAAGTCTGTAAGTCTGAGAAGTCAGGGGGCGTCTAGAGTAGGGGCTTGGACCTACCTCTCCACATTTGCATGTTGTCAACGGGGCCTGGGTTGGCACTGAGCTGCAGGAGACAGGTAACAGAGGTGTGGGAACAGGAAAGCACTGCTAGGTGAGTTAATTGACAGAGCTGGAACTACAACTAGTTGTCTAATCACGCTCTCCTTTTGATGCTGGACCTGAGGGTCAGACACACAGAAGTCAGCAGTCGGATGTGCCCGCACATTGCAGTTGAACTTTTGTTACAGGACCGATTATACCTGGAGGATGTGGGCAGGAGACGCCGGGCAGCGATGAGCGTGTGTGTCAGGAAAAGTGTGCATAAAATATCCGGACACCAGATCGAACTGTGTTGAGAACCGAGACTTGCTACTCGGTGCACAACAAACTACAGCACAAACAGAAAACAAGATGACAGAGCTGCAGCACGTCCAGCCAGTAACGGTGCTGCTCTCCTGAGCCGTCTTCACACTTCTCCCACATACGCTATAAGCCCTTTGTGTGTGTCTGTGGTCACTGTTAGTTCTATAAAGTCAACACACTTCGCAGCACAATGGTGAGACGTGCAAAAATACTGATGTGATCCTTTCATTGTGCAGCTAATAACACCCAGAGAAACCTCTTAGTACATACAGTTTTCCTTCATTGTGCAGCCTTAGCCCTCATATATAGAAGAACAATTCAACTAAGGACAGTAGAGTTCATGTCAGCCTATTTCTCTGTGTGTGTGTGTGTTTGTGTGTTCAGTGCTCTGAAGTGTGTGGAGGAGGTGAGCAGCAGCGTATAGTCACCTGTCCAGAGAAGGATCAATGCGACAAGGACCTTCAGCCCAGTAACATTCAGCCGTGTAACAGCCAGCCCTGTGCTCAGTGGCTCACGGATCTTGGGGACAGGTACACACATGCACACACAACAGCTCATCAGTTGAAAACGAGAATAATCGAGCATGATGTATGATTCATAGAGTAATTCCCTGTCATTAATTTAAACCTGATGTGGTCTTATTATCAGAGGCACAAAGGATCTAAATTACCTTTTTAAGGAATTTGCATACAAATAAATAAATAATTCATAATGTCATACCCTCCATTCATTTTCTAATCCTCTTCTGATCCTGTTCAGGGTCACAGGATAAGTCATACAGTGGTTAAAAAAAATGTGAGTCTACAGAGACTGGTCAAAGGATGTGGGAGTGACTAGAGAAATAAATGGAAATGTATTTGATGGATTTAGAATAGCCACAGAAAGAGCATGAGATAAACTAAAGAACTGTGACATAGACCGAGGCGATGTCTAGAATTTTGTGTCTAGAATTAGTATTGACGTCTTGACGTTGATGTGTTTTTACCGGCATCTGTATTTTAAAAAAGCACAGACGTTAGCATGTTACTTAACCGTGGGGAGCATTTCTATCTCCCAAAATCCACATTATCATCACTTTTGATCCGTGTGGTACATACTCAGTCAAACAGCTGCAGGCAGTCGTTACATAATAACCTAACCCACACTGGGAATTTCAGTTCCTCCCATTGTCTATTACAAAGATGGGTCTTTTTATTCCCTGAACCATATCAGCAGCAGCACGCTCTAGAGTATTTAATATGCACACAGCGAAACCGCAGCATGAATAAGCTGCTGTCTTCTTGCAGCTTGTCAAATTATGTCCAAACATTCAGAATAATATCCAGTGCTGCCAGATTTGACTGACACCAAGTATTCCAATCAGTCTGAAACCGGGCAAATCAAAAAGGTTTCCCTGTTTTTAGGAAGGAGGATCCTCTGATATGATCGCTAATTGCAAGATGAAAAAGTAAAACCTTCAGTATTAACACGCACCTCCAGTCTGTGATAAATCATATGTGTATGTCAGACAAATCCAGAACAACAGTTTCAGCTGTAAGGGACTGAAATGACATTTGATTTTGGTCATCGGTTATCAATGACTGCATGCTGAGCCTATTGAACTCCTGTCAGTCTCAGTCATTACAACTAGAGACAAGAAGAATCCATTAAGATATGTGTTCTGCAAAACATTTTCATATTTGTCACAACTCTCTGCAGTGTTCAGCTTCTTGCGGCGGTCTGCAGCGTCGTCTCATCAAGTGTATCAACACAAAAGCTGAGACAGATGAAGAAGTGGATCAAGCTCAATGTGACCATGAGCCTCAGCCCGAGAGCAGCCAGAAGTGTAACTTACAGGACTGCATGAGCGCCCCCTCTGGTGAGTGACTGAAGATAAACTTTTTTCATTAGTTTTATGAGACATGGTTTATTGTTGAGATGGTATTAAGATTTTATAGAATTACTCACCTAGTCCAGCGTGTGAATACAGGGAGGGCTTGCCTCCTCTTAATAAAACATGAACTTTCCTAAAACCTGACTTGTGAAACTAAAATATTGACGATGCGGCATTTTGCCATGCAATTAAAATTTTTCTGTATCCTTATCCATGCACAAAATTAAGGTATTATTAATGTATGATTTATGTATGAAGGTGACTCATCACTAATTCATCTTGATAAAGACACAGTCATGCATGCTATCCCTGTCCTCACTATTGAAGCATAGAGGCACAATCATGAACTTCACTCACTTCAATTAATAGATCAGAACAAAACAAACCTTTTAGGTACTCTTCCAGTCTGTGCGCCAAATCACCATCATTCATTTCTCTCCGTATGGAGGTTTAATGTGGTTATTAACTGATTATATATATCGGACGAGTACATCTTTGCAGTAAGAGTCCATCGGTCCTCTCTTTGAGTAAAAGCCATATTTTAGTTTGCGCGCTGCCCTAATTGTCCATTTCTCTCTACAGTATAGGACTAATAGACTGAAGTAACAACTGACCTTTTTGTTAATAAAGTAATTGTCATAATTGCAGGGAGCACTTTGGGGTCAATAATGGGTCAATTAAAAATATTTCTGTTTTGAAACTGGAGAGATATGTAAATGCAAAGCACGTGTAAACATTAGGTTATTATCCTTTAAATGAATTTCTGTCACATGGCTTTACATTTCTAAAAAAAAAATAAACTAGTGGACTAGATTAAAAAAAAACCTGCAAAACGGTTTGTTTTGCTTTACCATTATGTGTCAGTATCGCATTAATTTTAGGATCAATGATCAACTAAAAGCTCAGAGTCATAACACATGATCACACTGAAGCTGTTTTGGTAGCACTGTTGCCTCACAGCAAGAAAGACTTTGGATATTCTCCCAGTGTTTTCTCTGAGTTTCTCTCATCGTGCAGATCAGGTGGACTGCAACAGGATAAACAAGGATATGTAGGAAATGGATGAATAGACAAATAGATTTGGTTCAAGGAAATATGACAGATGAATTAAACACAACTCAGGGAGTTTAAGATTCAGTATGGGCTCATGAAATATTTTCTGTTTTTCAAAAAAAAAGAAAAAAAGATAATAAATGTCCTACTGTATACATACATACATACATACATACACAAGTAACATTCAGGATGAGATAGAACATACAGAGATACTGGAAATAAATCCTGAACCTTGAACACCACCACATATGCAATTCCCGGGCGGCTGTGGCTCAGGAGGTAGATGAATCAGATGATTGGTGGTTCGATCCCCAGCTCCTCCAGTCTGCATGTCGAAGTGTCCTTGGGTGAAATGTCCCATTTCACCTCAGCTTGGTTTCATTAACTCACAATGTAAATCAAGTATAGTCCTCAGTTCACTTTAATAGACCTTTAAACAGGTGATACACTCACACTCTTTGTATTCTGGTATATATCTTAAAGCATTGTTAAAATTGTCTGGAGAATGAAGACACCAATAGGTGCTACAATTGAATCTATAAAATGTATGATTTAACTAGACCAGATGGACCCAAAGGTCACAGCAGGCGATTATTCACTTCTACATTAGATATCTTAAGGTTACCTTAGGGTTTTAAACTGCAAGATTGAAAGGTTTTCTTTTTTTTCCATATTTTATGCTGTCGATATTTCAAGGTTGTGACCTGATTTTTTTATTTCCCAGTCTCAGTCTGTTTTACTTTGCAAAGCAGAGGCTTTGCAAAGTAAAACAGACTGAGAGACAAGCCTGTAAAAAAATCCCTCAACTGAAACAGTTCAAATTAAATCTTAAAATCCTTCTCCAGTTTCCAGTCACAAAGTTTTGGTACAAGCATGGCTAATGTCATGCATTACAGACACACACACACACAGTACAAGGATATCATTAACGAGGAGCCAAAAAAGGTTACAGGACAGAGGCTAAGAGAAGAAACATGCTTCTTGTTACCCTGTTTCTTAGCCATACTTGCAGTATGGCTCAGTGGGCAGCAATGTCTGCCTGTCTTTTGATTAGATGTACGGTCTGTCGATCACTTTAGTCCAGTCTGGAAATCTCAGAGGACTGGCACAAACTTTTGTACTGACATTTATGTCAGTGACTTTGATGATCCACTGACTTTTCCTCCAGTCCCACCATGAAGTTCACATGTGGTTGGTTGTGGTTTTGAGTGCAATGTCTTCACTAATTGTAGGATGTATTGCCATGAAAAATGGTACAGACATTCCTGTCTCCCTTTAGGATTAAATGTAATAACTCTGATAATCCTTTATCTTAAGTTTCACCATTTCATCTGTGACGTCACCCGCAGGTTTCTGAAGAGCTGTTGTGAAGCTCAGAGTTTGGTGGTTCTGGCCGCCACCATCTTGGCGGTCCTGCCTCTGCGGCTAATCTGAAAATAGGCAAAGAGGTGAAGCTGAGGGCCTGTAACGGCACCCACTTGTCAATCAAAGTGGCCAGGCTGATAATTCTGCATAACTTTAAGCCTTAATATAATTTGAACAGGTGAATTCTATAAAAATTCACCCTCAGTACAGTTGTCATGAACGGGGAAATTAGCTATAGAGACCAAAACTGTTTTTTTTTCCAGGCTGTAAACATGTTTATTTCTGCTGTGAAGTTGGACATTTTAACATGGGGGCTTATGGAGATTGACTCGTTCTGTAGCCAGCCTCAAGTGGACGTTTGAGGAAGTGCAGTTTTTGGCGCTTCTGCATTGGCTTCACTTCAAAGCCACAGAGGTTGCCGCTTGGTGTTACCATTAGCAAGCTGACATTAGCATTAGGCCCTGAGCGTCACAGAGCTGAAGAGTCTCTTAGCCTCGTTTATGCATTGCTGTGATATATTTTGAGTCCTCTTGGCCACAGGCATCTGTTGTATAATATTGATGTGTTGTGTCAGACCTCCTGCATATGAATGTGTTTAAATGGGAATCACTTGTGGGTGGTTTATCTGCAGTTTTACATGCTGAGTGAAGGGCTCTGCCCAAATAGTCACCACTTTGACTTGATTGTACCTTAGTCCTAGTGTGCAGATCTTTTATTTCATTGCTTATTATTACCAAACCCAGAGTAAAAGGTCTGAGATCAGTGTTTGGATTGTCTTATTTCCTCCTGTCAGGTCCATCAAGTCCCGTGATGTGATTTATGAGTTTGACTGCAACAGGAGTCAAGAGGACAGACCCACATGTCAAGGGACTGCTGTAGGACTCTGATTATATGGCATCTGAAAATGCTATTTACACAAGAAAAGGGGGTTGACCTTAAAGCAATAAGCTAAGGTTGAAACTTCAGCTTCTGCTGATATTGGCTGTGCTGCGCAGGGCTGTTCACGGTGGTGCTGATTGACCGTCCGGTGACTGTTTACGCATGTCATCGGGAGTATGGAGTGAAATGTCAAAGTAGAGCGATTACCAAGACCTTCAACATGATTCAGGGTTCTGATTCTCGACAAGTCCAAGAAAAGGCATCCCAAATCAACATAAGGAGCAGATGCAATCTACAAAATACACAGAGATATACTCATGAGTCATTACAGCTTCAATCTTCTTTATTAACCCACAAAGTCACAAAGGAGAAGTGGTGGAAATGAGTGGATATACCAAGCTTGACTACCACTGTGAAGAAGATACCCCTAATGTTTTATGTATATGGCATATTTATTTCAGGAGTATCAATATAAAACTGTCTTATGGTGGCATTTTTGGTCCATATGAAGCACTTTTCCATGCTTGGCTGTCAACAGCAGCAGCATTGATATCACTGGGAATCCACCAGCTCTTCTTCTAATGATGCCACATCACAAGACCAGTGGAAAAGCCGAGTACAGTAGCTTCAAAGGTCGTCTTTGTTAACCAGCTAAAGTCGAAAAAGACATTTGCAAAGCAGCTATGCACAGCAGGAAAATTATAGGCTGTGACTTTTTTTGTGTTGAAACACATTCATGGTTTGACATTTCCATCTTTAGTCTCTGTCACACTGTGTACCAAAAACTTTTTTACCTTTAGCAGATCAAAGTTTCAATCTGGCTTTGATGTGTCTGTGTCTAGAAAAAGGCTCCCATTTTTCCAATAGCGAGTTGTATTTTTCACTTCAATAGATGTAATATGTAGGCAAAGAGGAGAGCAGGTTATAGGTGCTTTTTGTCCATATTTTCAAACACAATGGCTCTCACGGCTCACTGTCATCATCATCTTTTTTTGCACTTCTTTTTGCAGTAACGTGGAGTTTGTTTAACTTAATCGCCCCCGTGACACAAATAACAGATAAAAGACAAAAATATTCATCACGTTTGCAGCTCCTTTTTTATATTTGCGCCATCTGTAATTATTCAAACACCATTTTCACGTTTTCATTCTATTTTCTGCTGTAGGCCACGGCAGTTCAGTGGCATTTACTGTTTTATATCGGATATGAAATCACAGTGTTCCTCAGAGGGCAGCCTGTTACGAGTGTGAGCGCTAGCTTTGCTGACATTTTGAAGGCACAGAGGTAAGTGTTATGGTAAATATCTGAGGCGTATGATAACGTGGCAGCAAGTGACTGGTCGTGTTAGGCATTATGTGAGCTTATGGTGAATAATAACTTAATAATAATAGAAAGCACTACACAAGGGCATTGATAAGTACAGAAAATGTCATATATGTACTGTAGATGTTTGAAAGTGTGCTCAACTACAGCAAATACATTATTTAGACAGCAGTCTCCAACCTTTTTTGTCTTCATGTCTTGACATGGCACAGACGGATGTATCCAGCCATTTTCCAAAATAAAAAATCTCTCAGACTCTGATAATCAAAAAATATATTTTTTTAATCTTAATTTCTGTGCGCCCGGTAGTAAATGACCCATGCACGGTACCGTCCGTGGCCAGGAAATTGGGGCTGCTGATTTAGACTATCTGAAGTACAAGTGGAAAACTCTCCACTGAAACACAAACAAATGAAATATTTGCTGCAATGGGAACGCCCCTCATGCAGGAAGTTCTGGCACACATGCCATAAACGAAGGATTATACCACCAATTTAACCTTGCATTCATACTCTTTGTCACACACTCGCTCTCTTTCTCTCTGAAAGCAATTATGTTTCCTAATGCACCTGTAAGCCTTGAGACACTCGTGTCAGGTGGTGGAACGTGAAATCACCCACGTCTTCGTATGTACTTCATTTGTATGTTGCGTTGCACAAAATCATGCACGCAAATTAGCGACCGCTTCTTCTGATAAAAAAAACAGCACTTCTGCCGAACCTCTTAATGCATGACTTCACATCATCGCTACGGGCAGATGTTAAGAGCCACTCATGCTGCGTAGAACCAATACATCATGACTGTAATTGGTTGCAGATCAGAATCTCTTAGGAATTACGGGAGACAAGACGTGTTGGAAATGTAAAGTGGTAAAGGTTTATCCAGTCTGACTTTTCATCTGACAAAAAAAGCCATTTGTCAATATACCATGCCCCACTGCGATATATTTACCAACACAGTGATCAATGTCCAGGACTAAAACTGGTCTTTGCTGTGCAGTTATGTTTTTGTCAGAGCCTGTGAGGTGAAAGCTTCTTCAAAAAGCCTCCTGGACAGGAATCTGTTTACAGAAGCTGCTTTTATACAGAGTGTGAAATAAATACAGTGACACGAGACATGTGTAAGACCACGTATGCAGCTGCGTGAGCCCAAGACACGTTTCCATTTTTGTATGGCTGACAATATATCTCTGCTGCAGGTCATTAATATCCCACTAGGAAGAGAAGGTTGGTTAGCAGTAGGAGGGTAATATGAGGCTGATGTAAATTCATCCCTCACATGGAGTGTACACGAGCCTTTGAAGCAAGGGATACAGTTATCAGAGAAAACAATGTCATATAGTGTCCAGACTTTTCCATTACTACCTGCATAACAAACTATAAGCTGACCGCTAACCCCTGAAGAAGTTAATGTTCAAATTAATTTGGTTCAGATTCTGTGTGCTTGTGCCTGAAGTATATTGAGCATGGCCTCAAGCCATTTTCTCTATTTTTATGTTTATTTTATTCAATTTGTCAGTTCAAGACTTCTTTTCTTTGCCGTGCTCGACCGGAGTCCACCACCTGCTGTCTGAAGTAGCTCGAATAAATAAAGAGGATTTGCCAATCTAAATATGTAGAGTTTCACTTTCATCTTGACATTGACATTGAAGTGCATCCAGCCATTATCTGTGGTGTGCTTTTCCCAGGAAACCATCTTTGGTAATTAATCCTCCTTATTGTGCACACAAGGGACTGCAGATGGAAATTAGCTGGAAAAATCTGGTGCAACTTTTCTTTGTATGAGATTAATGTTTGCATGAAAATGAAAAAAGTTTGCTTTATCAAACATTTTTCTTTCTTCAGGTTTGAATTCTGATTTAAGCAAAATCAGACACCACAAAAAGCACCTTGCCTTAGCTGTGATAATAATCAGAGTTTACCATGGCAGCGTAATGCTGCTAATTTTCTCGTTTTTGAAGTCATTTTATCAGCTTGCATCAGCTTAAATCATTTTAAGCTGAACTTTTTTCATTAAAACTAGAAAATAAACAGATTTTTCAATGTTCATCCTGCTCGTATGGGCAAAAGAAAACTGCCCAAAGCAGTGACACACACACCTATTTGAATACACTGCTGCATCAGTGCGCTCGTCTTTGGTGTCTATTGATGATGTGTTAATGCAAGGAATTGCTTCAGTCATGTAAACGTTGTAATAGGAGATAGTGCCTTTAGGGTCACAGACTCCCATACTCGCTCAAAACATACACCATAACCAGATCTGGGTGTGAATACTTACTGTCACTTTTGTAATTTAAAAGATAAAAATACAGCCACAACTGGCAATTTATGGAGGCCAAGCACAAATATATTGAGAAGAAAGTCTGAAAAGTAAACTTTTGGATGAATGGATGGTGTTGTGAAGCACCGATTAATGCAGGATGAAGCAAGTTAAGTCTCAGTCTATGTAACTACATGTTTACTCCTCCTGGTCTGTTTGTAAGAAGTCAGAGAACCAGGCTAACACTAAAATACAGTTGTTTATGATAATTTTCTTTGGTCTGGACGGATGTGTAAGCACACTTAGACTCATGCTGGACAAACAAATGGTCTTGACTACATCTTTGTCTCGTGCACTGAGGGTATCTTCATGGTCATGCTCTGTGTTTAACTATGCATACATATAAGATACTCACATCGAATCCCCTTACAGAATTTCAAGTAGTACAGCTCACTGTAATCTTGGTGGTTTTAGAGGCTCTCTCTTGTCGTCAGGGCTGCATTGATTTATTTTTTTTTTCCCTTTTCTGTTTTTAAGAGATTTTTCAGACCTTTTGCAGTCACGTTGACACTAGCATACAGTGTGTGATCTATGATTTATGGTGCCTCTGAATTTAAGCTAGTAAGTCTAACTGGGTCTGTGGTCTGCGCTGTGTGTTGTCTGTGGAAAAACAGATGGGAGAAAGGAAGAAAGGTCAAGTGGACGAATGAACTGCTGTGCATGCACAGATTACCACAGCACTGAGTTACTGTCAGGAGCTAATGAAGTGCATTGTGTGGTTTTTATTTGGGGTTGTAGATGTAATGAAAAGCTTTCAGAAGCCTCTGTCAATTTTTTTTCGGAAGCTAAAGTCTCGATAGTTACGTTGTTTATTGTGTCATGCACATACTATATAGAATATAATATGTATGTGTTCCTCCCACACAGACTCAGAAGTGCTGCTACAGTTGGGAAAAATTGTTCCATTGGCAGACATGAACCATAATTGTGGTTATTCTTCTAAAAGCAGTGGTATGTTTCCCTACATAATGATCTAGTGCCTGATTTAGTGTCTTCTTCACATCACAACAAGACAGTATTTAAAGATATTGAGCCTATATTATTGGGCAATGGCATCACTAAAGTGAGTTTAGGTTCAGTTTTATTTATATGACGCCAAATCAGAACAGAAGTTATCTTATGACACTTCCCATATAGAGCAGGTCTAGACTGTACTCTTTCTAATATTATTCACAGAGACTCAATAATTCAGGTTAAACTCCTCTGCAGATTATCAGCCCACATGTCCCTCTGGACAGCCACATATTTTACTGTAATGGTACACCATTCATTCGGAACAGGTTCTGGAGGTGAGGTTAAGCTCTTATCCAGCAGCTGTCCACTGAACTGAACCAAACATTACACTTCACAGATAGCGATAGAGCAGCAACATTTCCACCGCCTTCACGTCCGGTGACAATGATGGTGATCCAAGGTTGACACTTTAAAACGGCCATAATCGATATTTGTATAATATAGTAGTATGGCGTATCAAATGATAATGATGGAAATCAGCTGAATCTGCAGCTCTTCGAAGTTTATAGCACGCTTCAGCACATTGTTTAGCTCGTGACCTACACCTTTACTGTTTTGTTTCGCTCTCGATGCCCTCGTAGCATTGTTTTCAGGTGCGGGCAGCTATTTTCAACAAAGAATACTCCAATTAACGCTATGATGCCGTAGAGAGAGAAAAACAATCTATCCAGGCCACGCTTTACTATATCGAGCGCTCGAAATGTTAGTGCGTGAGCACAAATGGCGAATGTTGTTGTTGTTGTTGTTGTTGTTGAAGACATGCCATAGTTGTGTGCTGAAAGCCTAAAACATTGTCAGTGTACGCTGATGTAGCGGTGTGGTAGCCTCACATAATACTTGAAGTGGATGGACTGCACTTCATGCTTCAAGGAGAAAGGCCAGTCTGTTGTGCATGTTCCCTATATACACACTTACGTATGTCCTGCACAAATTGATCACTCAATGCTGTAAAATGTGACATACATACATACATACATACATACATACATACATACATACATACATACATACATACATACATACATACATACCAAGTATTATGTGAGGCTACCACCACCGCTACATCAGCGTACACTGACAATGTTTTAGGCTTTCAGCACACCACTATGGCATGTCTTCAACAACAACAACAACAACATTCGCCATTTGTGCTCATGCACTATTACATTTTGAGTGCTCGATAGAGTAAAGCGTGGCTTGGATAGATTGTTTTTCTTCTCTCTACGGCGTCATAGTGTTGATTGGAGCATTATTTGTTGAAAACAGCTGCCTGCACCTGAAAACAATGCTACGAGGGCATCGAGAGCGAAACAAAACGGTAAAGGTGTAGGTCACGAGCTAAACAATGAGCTGAAGCGTAGCCACTCCATGGCTCCATAGTACTCTACCTGCACACCACTAAGTAATAGCCAGACGCAGGTTGATGATTAGCTACTGAACATAGGAGAGCATTGAATGCTAAAGAGTGACATGTTTCTCTCTTGTAGACCAACAGAGCTGAAGAAGACTCAAGGTGGCCATAAAAATGACTCTAAATGAATGTTGAAATGAGATTAAGACTGCACTTAGGGGAATGAAGGAGCAAAATTAATCTTTCCTTTCCGATTGATGGCAAAGTGACCCTCAGACAGACGTCAAATTCATACCTATCTTGAAATGCCTTTACCTTCAGATAAAGATATGAAGATCATGCTTAAGTTTTTTAAAAATATACAGGTATAAACATGATGTATTTTGTCCTTAGGCAGTGTTTAATTGAATTTAAATTCCATATGTCATTCAGCAGCCCTTCAATCTTTCAGTTATTCAGCTAATTTATTCCCCGGTTTGTTCTTTTCTGATGCTGTTTTATCAACCATCTGTGACCTTTAGACCTTGAGATGTTTATTTCTAGACAACAAATGCAAAGTCACAGCCACTAATACTGATGCACGGGATGAGAGGATGCCCATGAACAGGTTTTTCCTCGCCAACAAACACAATGTTCTGTATTCTCACATCATGAAAGGCATGAATATTACTGCAGAAATCCCACTGCTCCCTTTTGTTGTTTACTGTTCTATATGGGGCTTCTATGTGAGTGGGTCAAAGATAGCAAATAAGGGGTGTATAGAAGATGAGAAGAAGACAGGAAATGATGTGCATTGAGCTGCAGCTGTGACCTTTGTACCCCACTGATGTCATGGAGTGACATTGGAAATTCTGCACCCTGGAGTTTTGAGAATTACTTTATCCAAGAGCAGTGGGTTCAGTAGTAGAGCATGTGTAGGTTGTGTTCAATGGTGCAGTATAGCTGGAGGACATTCAAGCTTTCTGCAGAGCAAGTTCGAGTTTTAGTTTTTAAAACAAGCTGCTTTAGAAAATGCTTGCGTTTGACTTTGGTGAAACTTTGCGGCTGTTTCCTCTGGGTCTTACACTTCAATGATGTGAATGATTGTGATCATCACTCACTTAATGAGCCATCTTTGCACTGTCTCTTCCTCTCTCTTTAGCAGTGTGCTGATGTAATGCCTCTTCTGGAAAATGAAAGTTAAACCTAATTTAACTAATTCAATAAAATGGCACTCTTTTAGCGCATTCATGCACAACAAACCACCAACATTTCAACACCTATCCAAGTCTAAGCTCTTTTGGTTTTGGCTCAGTCTGTTACTCCACCGCTTGTGTCCAAAATAAAATATAATTGGATTGAAATGATTGGATGGATTGCCATTAAATTTGGGTTTAACCTTCATCATCCTGATATGATTTGAGGATACTCTGCTTCTAGTGTGACTTTCAACATTTTAAATTCTTGAAATTTTTTGGTTTAGAGTTTTGTGAAATAATCATGGTCCTCAGAGGACGAATCATAACATTGTCGATGACCGTCTGACTTTTTCTCCAGCCCCACACTCAGATCATGCTGTTAATTGTACACTATGAATAGATATCTCAAAGATATATTGGACAAATGGACAGATTCAGGTAATAACATATCACATATAGGCTGATTTTTGCCAAGATATCACTCATCAAATTCATGACATATGATTAAACTGGATGACCTACTGAACCTTTTGTGCTGGTTCATGCACTCTAGCAAATAGCAGTGGAAACAGAGCCGTCAAACTCGACTTGATGAGGCTTCCTGTTCATGGTTGGCTTGAGATTAGAGCTGTCCACTGTGCTTTTCCAATGCTGCAAAGACAAGACAAGACAAGACAAGACAAGACAGTTAGTTGTTGAACATTTTCTAGACCAAAAGAAAAATCTGTCTGTCACTACTATCTCTGCTGTATTGTAAAAAACATTTGTTTAAGTAAGAGAGGTGACGTCTTCGTCATATCAGGACAATGACAACACAATTCATATAAATATTAAAGCTAAGGAAACATATTTACATTCTGTCTGTTATTCTGATTTGTTCTTTTAAATCTCATTAACATAGCGCACACTTTTCTTTGTAGTACCCCTTTTAAAATGGTCAACAGTTTATCTTCAACATCAGCCTTCTGCTGTCTGCAGTCACACACAGCTTAGTGACTCCTGATTTACATACACAAGCATTCAAATAATTTAATCTGATGATCATAATGTCACACATCATACGCACACTGTGATGAGTAAAGATTTGTCTTGGGCTTTGAGCTGAAGCTTTGCCAATTTGCAGGAGGTTTATAGCTGACCTATAATATTTAAGTTGTCTGCTAAAGTTATCAGCCTTTGCTTCAGTCGGAAATATTGAAATTATTCACCTGAATTGACATTCCAGCAGGAAATTGTGGGTAGTTGTTTTTTTTTTGTTTTTTTAAAAATCTTGGCATTTACTCCAGAGCAGCACTGGTGGGAAATTAAAACACAGACGGTAAAACTAATTTAATTCCTGAAGGAGCTCTGATTCCTGCCCACTTACAATTCTAGCTGCTCTTAAATGAGAAGAAATGAGCTAAATACAACAACATCTGAAACACTAAATGTCTGATGAAGTGGAATAATTCAATAACAGCCCACACTCAAATTCGCTGTCTGGCCTGGTTCTTCGATTCATGCTTCTGCTGTAACTGCTGTGATTTAAACGACCAGGCAGCAGATAATCAAAATGTTTGCTCCGGTAGATGGAGAAGGATACAAACCTGTGTCACAAATGTGCTAATGCTCTTTTTTGTTATCATAGTGGGTTTCTCTCTATCATAGCAAAAGCGTTTGAGTCACTCTTGTGGGAAAATAGCAGCAGGACCAGCAAATACTTTCTTCCAGTCACACTGTAAGCCCTTTCTTGGTAACTGGTTCGCATGCAAAGTGTGTGAATTGAAAAATAAGGAGGTTCACTTCTGCAGGAGATGTACGTCAAGCATGCTCCGTAGGGACATCGATATTAGGGTTTGATTTTGGTGCCAGTTGCACTTGAAGGGATAGTTTTCACATTTTCTCAAGTCATTCTGCAGTTCCTCAAACATCCACTTGAGGCTGGTTACAGAGCGAGTCAGTCTCTGTAAGCCCCCATGTTCCAAATTCACAGCAGAAATAAACAGCCTGGTTCAAAAAACAGTTTTGGTCTCTATAGCTAATTTCTCTGTTCAGCACACAGCTTCATTCGCCCACCTCAGGTCCACCGAGGATCCACGTCTTTGCCCATTTTTATATTAGCCAGGAGGCGGCAGAGATAGGAATGGCAGCGGCCAGAGAGGCCACACTTAGCTTTAAAACGGCTCTTATGAAACTTATCGGTAACGTCATGGATACGATGTTCATGTTTTATACTGTCTATATTACATACCAACAGTTTTTCTTCCATACTGCCTACCAAGAGATCCTTTTGTAATGCAATTTTATTGTCTATAGTTCTCACTTTGTGCTAAAACGCATCCTAAACTTCAGCTGATTTAAGTGAATATGAGAATTCAACAGTCTGAGACAAACTAAGCGAGTGTGTCTTCCAAAGTCGCGCTCCATTTAGCAAAGTGTGAACAAAAACTTTCAGACTAACCAGCAGTGGAGGGACGCTAACACAAACAGGATGTTTTGGAGGGATGCACCATTTCAGCTTTGTCTCTGACACCTCGACTTAGAGCATCTACCGATACAAGTAACGAGTCGGATACCAGTGCTCTGCTAAAGTCTGTATATCTCACTGCATAGACCATACTAGGAATGGAAGGAAACATGAGACCAGGGGCGCTGTGATGCTTGTAACTGAGTGTGGTCCATCCTGACTAAACAAATGTTACTAATAGCTGAAACAATGAATAATGACACTGGAAAAGAAACTGTATTTAAGGTGGATCGAACTCGTCTGGCCGTTACCCAGTCGGCTTAATAAGGTTAGGTCTGTTTAATCAGCCGCAACCGACACCCTTCCTGCGTGAAACACAGTCCGGTGTGAGTAACTGTCTGGTCAGTCGAAGGATATTAGTTTCTCAGGCAGACCCAGATGTCTCGATTGTTACTGAGTCATCAGTAACAATCAAGACAAATCAACAAATATGCACCATCAAGTAACAAATAGGTCAAACTGCTGCTTTACCAATGATCTGTCAGACTTGTTAATCACAAGAAATAAAGTTTGGTCCCTTGGGCACTCTGGGAATAATTCCCATTGGACTGCTTTTAAACAACTCAGACACAGATGAACATCCAAGGTGGAGGGAGCCAAATTGGCCTATTTAGCTCTAATTCAAATCCTGCACATTTTGTTAGGCTGTAAATTTAGATTAAAACAACAACTTTTTCTCAGATCAAGGTCTATGAGTATTTATTGTCTGATCATAGATTAGTTCACATTTTGTAGCAGCTGGTCACCTTTTTGAGAATGCGGGATTAGCTCTCTCTCTCTCTCCAGTGGCCAGTTTCTCACAGCCCTTTGTTTACCCTCCATCCTGTCTCTTCAAATATAGTCAAAGACGCTCTCACTGCCATCGATCCCAGGAAGTGTACTGAAGAGGACAATTTAGATCCCCCTTTTTTTTTCCAGGCTCTCAGCCCAAATGATCTCAGTTAAAATAACTAATATTTACAGTTTTTCCATTTCCTCCTGTATAGTTCTTTAGAGTTTAGAAAATGTCTCATGTTGTACCCCTACATAAGGGAGGTGACAAGTTGTGGCAATCCAAATATTGCTTCATCCTTAGCAAACTGCCATCCCATCTGGTCACAGATGACACAGTGGTGCATTATGTTGCTAATTCTGTACATCTAGCAGCCAAAAACCGACAGAGATCCTGTTCCTGTAACTTTATGCAAGCTGCTCTGAGATTTCTACTAAATGCTGATAAAACAATGTTCTGCTATTTTCCAGAACCAGAGCTATAGACTATAATTTCTTATAGTTTCTTCTGTGGAGTTATGATTGAGAGTCACAGAGATTTCACAAAGGCAGAAGGTTATTTTCACATAGCCAAGTCAAATAAAATAATCTCTCCCACGTTTAATAGAAAAGGGTCACTGTTTTCTTGGCTGTGTTGAACTATGGTTGCTTCATCTCTCAGATGGGCTTTAATAGCCCTGTAATTGACTCAGTGTCATTGTAAATGGGGGTCAGTTAAGTTAAGGTAAGTATTTAATACTGGAGGTAATACCAGTGCATGGCTTAATGTTCGTTAATGAAGACTGCAGAGTCTACAGTCTCTAATGTACGAGATGGCAGATAAAGTCTACAGACTTTCTGTATTTGTCACGACCCGGCTCTAAGGCCATGACAAATACAAAGGGGGTTCTTAACTTAAACATAACTAAACAAAAGAAACAATGAGCTAATATATAAATATAGCTAATTTCCCTATTTGTGACAGCTGTACTGAGTCAAATTATATTTTATTAAAGTTATGCATAATTAACAGCGTGTCTAATTTGATTGACAGACAGGTGCCGTTACAGATGGCTTGTTTGAGCACCTAGGCTTCATTCAGCCCACCTCAGGTCTACTGAGGATCCACGTCTTTGCCAATTTTTAAATTAGCCGGGAGGCAGAGGAGGCAGGACTACCGACGTGGTACCAGTCAGAGTCACAGATTTTGAGCTTCAAAACAACTCTTCAGAAACCTGTGGGAGTCACAGATCGCCGTCCATATACTGTCAGTGGTTAAGTGTCCCAGTGACAGTGAACCAGCATGCACAATAGCAGCATCTCCTCTAGAACACAGCACCAGCACAGCAATAATACACCTGTAAATTGTAAATTGCCTGCTGTTACTGTCAGTGTCTGCTGTGCAATCAGTCCATACTGTTACAACTTACCGTGACTACAGAATTCCCCGAGAGCTCTTGTTTTGCGTCAACTAATTTTAGAAAATAATGAAATAAATGCTCATTAATCAGTAATGTTTGTATACAACGTTGAATGACCTCATTAATATTGAAGGTTCTGTTTAATACAGCATAGCCTGTTTTGATCAAAACAATATGAAGGACTCTGTTCACATAAATTTAATGTAGTAGATGTTTTTGTCAAAACTAGATTTTCTTCTTGGAGCCAGCGTGCAATCTTTTTTTCACTTGATAATACATGTATGATGTTTGTTGTCACCAACATAACATACCTTAATATGTCTTCTGTAAATTTCCATTCAATCCTGATTTTCCTGGAAGTGTAAAAATGATTAAATAGTGTACATTTTCACTGAATAGCTACAAGAAATTATAGTAAATCGTTTTTCTGGAACCACTCGTGTCTCTCTTACCAGGAAAAGCATTTACAATTTTGCAAAATAACATGTATGGGTAGTTATCTTTCTTTCTTTTTCAGAGAGCAGTGTTCATAATTCTGCTCATCATCCATGCTGTTTTTCTCTATTAATTCTGAATCAAGGTCAAATTGTATTTTGCAGCACTAATCAGCAAATGAAGAAAAAAAAAATCCAACAAGTCTTTACTAACTACGAATTAGCGTTTGGCTGATTTGATCTTTTTTTCTTCTGATTAGTGAGTGTCTGGTTTGCCTATTTTTTTATTTATTTTTATCCACTTGTGTTTTACAAAGATGCACAAAACAACCCAGAAGGCACTGACAGTATGAGGTGTATTTATTTAAGGTCTGTTTAGAAAGAAACATTATCTGTACTGAACCAAGGACAAAAGAGCATGAGCAGCATGTGGGATTACTGACACATGTCACAACTTTAAAGTGCATGACTTACCATGAGAAGTGGCTTACAACCTTCAGAGAGTGCCTATGATTTATTTAGTAATGATGTAACAGAATAAAGCCCATCTCTGCCCTCTCCTTGTCTCTCTGCCACCCACACAGGAGCAGTTTGTGTCCGTGATCGGCTCACGTTTCGTTTCTGCCAGACTCTCCGCTGGCTCGGCCGTTGCCACTTGCCCAACATACGAGTACAGTGCTGCAAGACCTGCAGCCAGCGTTCCCGCTCCGGCAGCACGTCTCGCCGCTGAGGTGCAACAAAGTACTCACTCATCAACGGAAACACCGACTGCACCACTGAGTGATGGAAATCATCACTTAAAGTTAACAATCTGAGCCCTTTCCTTTTTTACCACTACAGACTAATTATGAATTAGTCCCACTCCAAATCTCTGCATGATTGTGCTGGTTAAATTATTACAGAGGGCTGAAATTAATTGGAAATGTAACAGCCTCTCTCTTAGCGAAACAATGAGATTGTAAATATTTGTTTGCACTTTTTATATTATGCGTTTTTGAGGATTGCATTTTATGAATCATGATTTCTTTGTATACAGATATGGCGCTACATAAGGGGTCTCCCCTCTAGCTTAATAATGCATCATTACACATGCAGATAAACCACTCGTTAACCTTTATGGTTGGTACAATGCTTTCATTTTATTGACAGCGGCACAGACTGAACAGATTAAAATAGACAGGTAAAAACAGGTATACAATTCTCAGCGTGTTTTTTCAGCAAGTGGGGCAGAAATGCTTCATGTGGCATTTAGAAATAATTGACTATCAGCTAAGCCCCGCCCTCCTTAGTTACTGTTGCTACAGGTTTTTGATCTCACACCGGAAATTATTGCAGTTTTCATTATCGGTGGCAGATTTAACAAAAGCTTTGTCAGTTTTTTGAATAATTGGCCTTCTCATTTTAGTTCGTGACTGTCTGAACTGAAATGACGATTGTTGCTGGCAAAGTTTATCAACTGGAGCTCACTAACTAAACTAAAGTTATCTCCATGAGCTGTTTTAAAAATCTCCATCTCAGACTGACTTTTTATTGTTTTGAGCTGACTCCCGTAAAGGAGATCTTAAATATGTACGTGTTGAGTACAAAGATGATATGGTGCTAAAAGACTGACGCTAATGCTGCATATAAAAGTTACTCGCCAGTTAATGATTCATGTAGCAGAAATGGAAATAAAGAATGTTGTTCTTGTATTGTAAAGTAGAGCTATCTAGTCTAGTGTCATACAGTATATAATGTGTATGCTTACATACAAGCAGTTTAAATCCATGCTAATGTCTGCAGCTTATATTAGAACAGATAAACACTGTTTAATTAATTAAAGGATAAAAAAAAGACACCACCACATAAATTTTTGGTTAGTTAAAGGTCCAGTGTGTCAGATTTAGATGACTCTATTTACAGAATATGGCAGAAATTAAAAAGTAATATTCATAACTATGTTTTCATTAGTGTATAATCAACTGAAAATAATAATCATCATGTTTTTGTTACTTTAGAATGAGCATTTTATATCTACAGATGTTGCAGTCCACCATGTTGACTTCTACAGTAGCCCAGAGTGGACAAACTAAACACTGGCTCTAGATAGGTCCTTTCGCAGCCACCGTAGTATCTCCTTTACACTAGAGGTTGCTGCGAATGAAGAGTCTGCAACTTCACTGCTGAGCCACTAAATCCTACACACTGCTTCTTTTACTACGATCGGACAGTCACTGTTCAGAGGCGGGGTTTAGCAAATGGTCAGTTGGAATGTTTAATGTCCACGGCAGCGTTTGGCTTTACAACGACACGCATTTTTGAAAAGTAAAATGTAAATATGAAAAGTGGAGCTGCAGGAAATACTTGGTGCTAGAGGCCACACAGGCTCCAAACAATTTTGGGTCAGGTATTGGCAGGCCCAGTGCCTCATCTACTTGAATAATGGATAATTTGATGTCATTATTTTTATATAACCACTTCATTGAAATATGAGTCAAATTCAGCATTTCAGAAAACATGTTTTAAATTCATCAAAGTGTAGGGGATTCTTAAAAAAGACATCGGTGTATCTAGAAATTAGCTATATATTGTATTTTCTACTTTTGCAACTGTGGTTATTATCTTGTTCTGGAGGAACTGAACATCTACTGATACTTCACTCTTTCATATTTTCTGCTTGTTCCTGCATTCAGAATTGTGGTTAGCACTGACTCATACGTGCGCTGCAATTCAGAGTCTTTTCAGCAGGAATTGAAAAGCAGCTCGGGCTTATTAATGCAGTCCAGCCCAGACAGCTGCTGTACCATCATGTCCTCTTATATTTCTTTACGGTGCTTAATGTTAATGGAACATTTGTAGAAAAGATGTTGCTATACTGAACTGAAAATAAATGAAATGAGGAGAAACGGAGAAATGCCATGATTTTTGTAATACTATAAATTTACAGTGCCTACAGAGGCAGTTTATAGAAGTGGTTTGCAGTCTTTTTCCTTAAGGGACCTCTTTTCTATCATTGGGGAAGCTGACGACCTTTGACACACAGATGACACATTTCATTATTTTCAATTCATTATAACAGAGCAGAACGACTGATAAACTGTACAAATAATCCTAATAGTGACAAACTCAGTGTTTTATTCTCCCTGTCATTGTTCTGCTAGCTCTTTGGTTGTTTTACTTTACTTTGCTGATGTAGGATGAGGCTGTTGAGCAGGAAGCAAAACTTTAAGTTTTCTTCGCAGAAATAAAAGAAATGCTGAGATATATATAGACCTACTGCATATATTTTTTAAAGGTTTTCTTGCACCCTTCAAGTCTGTGAAGGTTATCCAGGTCATCTTTCTTAGAGAAGGGTTAAGTCTGGGGCACCCAGGTATATGGCCTTGGTGGGATCATTAACCAGGCCATGGCTTCCATTTATACCTGGGTTTCTTCACCAATCCAGGGTGAGAGGTGAAACGTCTTCAGGGATCTACAACCAAGTGCAGTTGCCCAAGATTTAACCCTTCGCAAGTACTTATAGATCATCCCATGAATAGAGCTGTGGAAGAGTGGGCGTCTCTTACTAACATTACTAACATCCACACTTTCCTCAGACAACTGTATAGCAACACAGGAAACGCAGTTATAATTTACATTTATACCTGACCTGGCTGCAGATATTATGTAAACATGTACAGGGATACTGTTTGGGAGAAACAAGTGTTTTTTCTTTAAGTAGGTGCTGAGAATAAGAAATTAAACTCATGTTCATGTACTTTTTTGTTCAGTTTGATGTCTTACATCTATTTAAAGTCGCCCTCGTGATTGAAGTGATTGTAATATAACCTCTTCCCTCCTTGGTTACTATTATGTCTGTCTGACTCTTTATTCTAACGTGGCACATAAGTAGTTCACCTGCTTGCCAATCAAAATAAAAATCAAGGTTAATTTTCCCAACAATGGGTTTGTGATGTGAGGCAGAACTCTTCTCATTTCAAAAGGGTCTTTAGTATGCATTTGATTGCTACATACTGGCCCTGTTTGTACCCTTAAATAACCTTACTTTGTGATTCGGTCATGTAGTGCTCCATACTCAAAGTCAAAACTTTATCTGTTACCCAGCGGTATCTTAAAGTGTCAGTGGCCTAACCAAAATTTTAATCCAGTATTATGACAGACAAAGCCAACCCCTGCACAATAGGCTTAACGTATGATCCAGCAGAGAGCGAGGGTGAAGAGGAGCAGTGCAGTGCGTGAAAATATTGAAAATGTTGGTTTTCATTTTTTATTCCAGGCAAAAAGAAGACATCAAGAACAAGATCAACAGTGGATAACAGGTACAAAATAACATTATTATTACACTCAAGGTTTAGGC